>CAJFCO010000180.1:542305-563301 GCA_904066015.1 Synergus gifuensis | reverse complement strand
TAAAGTTAAAAGAAATTATAAGTCTAATAAAATTAGGAAAAGGGTCATTAATAATATACACGAGAATTACAGTATGAATTTTTTTATAACAATTGGCATGAAATTGGCTCTAGAGATCTTCCAGCGATGATTGATTACACTCTAGAAAGAACTGGAAAGGAAAAGATTTTTTATATTGCGGGCATAGTTAAGGGACAACAAGCTTTTTCGTAATGACTTCTGAATTGTCTGATTATAATGATAAGATTATATCCATGCATGCTTTGGCTCCAGTGGCTTATTGCCGACATATTATAAGTCCACCTATTAGATTTCTTGCGATGATTGATGATCAGCTTTCCTCAACTTTATAATATCCGAAGCAATCTGAAGATTATAATTAATTTCTTTAAAACAATAATCTGTGATTATGTTGAAATTTTTCGGCATGCATTAACTTCGTCTAACGGAAGCATTTTATAAAAAATTTACTTCCAAGTTGTGTGTGACAGCAATTCTATTCTTCAGCCTCTGTGCAGTAATTTTCTCTTTATGATTGGTAAAGCAGGTTCTTCATTATTCTTAACTTATGATTAAACTTTATTTTAAATTAACAAAAACTGAAGTCTATATTTTGTATCAAACTTTAATACGTTTTTTATGTTTGGAAAAAATTTCAGGATGTGGAAAGCCTTGAAAATAATTTGGGAAATCTGCTTGCTAAAATCCGAGTTCCTCTTGACAAATTCAACCATTTCGACTTTCTTTGGGAGAAATGAATTTTATGAAAAAATTTTGAATTTTATGTCTCGTTACGAAGACGAAACAAAAAGTTAAATTAATTTACTGGGAGAAATTGAAAGGCTGAATTTACTTATTTAGAAATAAAAATATTTATTAATTACCTGTGTTTTCTTTAAATGATTGTACTTATTTTAACCCCAGTCTGTCTTTAAATGACCTTTTCTACTGGAAATATTAAATTTGGTTCTATTTCCTTTCTCTAAACCAACATTTTTCAAAATTTATAGCCTGTTTTCGTCATATTGTTAAATATTCTTCTATCAAAAAGCATTATTATTGTTCATGGAAAATGTCAACTTCGATAAAGCAATCATACTATGTACAAGCAATTGTAAGTAAGGATAAAAATTTCAGATGTTAAAAAGCAATTTCTGATTTTTAAAAACAAGTAAAGAAGAAAATAATAATTATTTGAAAATATTTATAACGAAACATTTATTTATATACGTAATTAGATGAATAATATTTTAAAAAATCATAATTAGAAGATCATCTTTTTTCATTTGAAGAAGACCAGGTGCAGAAATTATGACCAGAATCAGATCATTTGATAAAAGAAATAGAAAGCATTTAGTAGTCAATCTTGCCGAATCAAAATAAATTTTCTTATCAGTAATAGTACTTAATTAAGTCTTGAACACCTGCGAAAAGGTGTATAAAATATAATTGTCGAAGATAAATTTAGTAAATCTGAACAGCAGTCCTAATTCCTTTTTGATACTTTAATTTTCAAATAATTTCATAGAAACAACTCTAAAGTAATTCCATTAAATTATTGAATGAAATTAAATTACAGGATAAATTTGACAATGGATATAAATCAGCGATCTGTATTCCAAAATTGGACTAAATATTTTTATCAATATTGCGAGTAAAAATCATATTATCAGAGAAAATCATAATTTAAGAAAATCATCAGGAGTTTATAATAAAATCATGAGTTCACAATAATAAATTCTAAAAAGATAACAAATATTATTAAATATGACATATTGCAAAATGCATTTAATCATCGTTGACTTTCACAGTGATCTAGAAGAGCATAAATATACACTCAGGAAAATCTTGAGAAATATACTGAAAAAATTATAACGGAAGATCAAAGTTGTATATCAAAGATCTCTGTTTTGCATAATATTTGTGATTTGTTGATTTCAGCTTGTCATGAAGTATTTTAGTGTATACGAACTTCATTTAACGCAGGAATTTTATGACAAATTTACTTCAAAATTGTGTGATAAAAATTCAGTTCTTCAGCCTCTCTGCAGTAATCTTCTGTTTATCATTATTGGTTACAGTCCAAACCAATTAAACTTGGTAATTGAATAAAAAACTGTTTTCACATTCTTTCTTTATTTAATCACTAAAGACTACCTTTTCCTTTTCATTTTTTTTAAAGACACTGCTTCCTACAATATTAGGTCACACTCCAGCGGGTGCTTCTGTAAAACAGGTTCTTCATTATTCTCAACTCATGAAAAATGGTATATTAAATTTTTTAATGTAATTTCAAATCATTAAGTATGTAATAATTAAACTTCTTATAATAATCAAATTAATTATTTTTGCAGACTATGTTAGGCAATATGACTATGGATTAATTGACAATTTGAAGAATTATGGAAGATTATCACCTCCGGAATACGATTTGAGTCAGGTGACAACACCTGTGTTTTTGCATTATAGTGTCAATGATTTGCTCGCACATATACAGGTTTCTATTTTTTACTAAAAATTTAAATTTCAAATTTATCTATCATTATCTATGAAATTTCAATTTTCAGGATGCGGAGAGCCTTTATAATAAACTCGGAAATCCGGTTCCTAAAATTCGTGTTCCTTTAAGCGAATTCAACCATTTGGATTTCCTTTGGGCGAAAGATGCAAATACGCTGGTTTATGAAAAAATGTTGAGTTTAATGTCCCGTTATTAATGAAACAATGGTAAAGCTTCAAATTAATTGTAAATGTCTTACAATATTTATCCATGACGATAAAATATAAATATATTTATAATGAAACATAATTTGGAAAGGTTTTTTGAAAGGTTTTTTTAATTGAAAAGTTTTTCCTTCTAAAGTGCTTATTATTAATTTTAATTTCTAATTTTCAACAAATTAGAAGAAAAATAAGATATTAAACAATCTGTTTAACAATATTCAAAAGTTATGAAAGCTTAATAGCGACGAGGAAAAGATCCCGGCTGACTCAAGTATGTAATCTTATCTCTGAAATAAATATTCAAAGTTTGCTAATTCATCTTCAAAAAAAACTCACTTTAAATTCTCTTTCCTAGGAATTTGGCTTTCTTAATTTCTTGTAAAGTTACGTTATATTTTTATTTATTAAAAAGAACTATTATGTATTAATTTGTATCTAATGCAACAATTTCTTTGTCAATAAAGTATAATTTTGCAAAACTTCATAAAAAAGAGTTTCAACTCCTTGTCAAAAATAATTTTGTCCCAATAACAATTCCCAATTATCTCAAAAAATATACAATATGACAACGACAAAAAAAACCACTTCCTTGGAGGAAAAGGAGTGAGAGGGGTGTTAAGGGTTAGGGGAGGAGACCGTGGGGTTTAAAGAATTAGTGCAGAGAATGTAGAAATAAGTGGGGGGAGGGATAGATATTTTGGAGAGGGATGAAGGAGAGAAGGGGGGAGAAGAATTTTGATGATAAGGGTAAAAGAAAAGGGAATGACGGATTAAAAGGGGTGAGGGGAGGTGGGATATATTGGGATAGTCTAGAAATTTTTCATATATGAAAGGTAGTATTTTATCCAACAATGTTGTTTTTATTTCAAAAAATGTTATTTAGTATCTTCTTTATATCAAAGTATGTAAACATTTATATAGTGATAGCAAATTACATTCTAGAAGCTTATTTTTATTTCTTCTTCGTTTAATTTTCATTCAAGAAAGTACAAGTAGAAACATTTTTTTATTAAACTATTATTATTATTATTATTATTATTGTAGAAGATTTAAAATTGTTTATTCGAATAAAAATGAAGAATTGGAAAACATAGGAATATTTCAGGGGAAGGGAAAATACTATTGAGAGGGATAGTTGTATAACCGGAAGTGGACCATGAAGATAATTGAAATTTCTCACGCGCCCGCAGAGTGCATAAATAAATATTACGTTTTGTGTGACCTGCACACTGTATTATCTGTGGAACGCAGTTCACGAGGTCACAATCATCGAAGACTCACTTTCAGTTATATGTTATATACAGATTCAGTCGAGCTGCTTTTCCGACCACCAAGGTCTGCTTGGTAAAGACTTTGACACAAGTGCTGCGAAAGGATTTAGATTCTTTCGATAGTGAAAGTCGATCATGGTATCGTATGGGTTCATTTCCACTCTATTTGTCGTTTTGACCTTTCTGCGAAGTGCCAGGACCTGGACCCCCAACACTATCAGCAACTACTTTGAAAGTCCGCAACAAAATTTGGTTTGTACATCAGAAAGTGAAAAATTTGTATTATTGTGTATTAAGAGCGTTGGACTCAAGTGTTTTAAGCTCAAAATTCTATTCTTCATTTTACTCAACGAAAATTATAGATAAATATTTTTTCGCTCTGTAGCGCTAATCTTTTTTCAAATATAAGACTGCGTACAGAACGAAAAAATATTTAGTTTCGATACTTTTTGCATAAAACGAAGAATTTGAAATCTAACTTCAAAATTGTATATTTTCATTTTACTTAAAAAATATTTGAATTAGATATTTTATCGCTCTGTACGTATAATTCTAGTTAAAAATTCATTAATTCTGCAGAGGGAAAAAATTCGAAATTTAATATTTGTTGAGAAAAATGATGAAATCGAATTAAACATTAATTAAACATTTCTTTTTGTTATTTTCCAGTACCAGTTAAACATTTTTCCAGAGTATAATATAGAACGTTACGTTTTTCCTGATGTTCTTACGTCTTCTGAAGCAGATTTGAAAGACGAAATTAATGACGTGGAAGAGACGATTCTTTATCGAATGCCGGGAGGGCCAAAATCACCAAAGGCAAAAGGAAAAAAGCCGGTTCTTTTCCAACATGGAATTCTTTGCGATTCTGACCCTTGTGTTATAAATAAGCCCCAAATCGCAATCGGTATAATTTAAATTCAAAACATACAACCAAAATTTCAAAGTATTTAAACTGAATTTACAAAAAATGTAATTTATTTTAATTGTATTTATTTATATTTTATAGGATATATCCTTGTGGATCAAGGATACGATATATGGTTGGGGGTAAGCAATTCTTCCATGGCCGAAAATTTAACTTCGTAAGTACACTTCAGTCTCAATCAGAAAATTTTGGAATTATATTTTGAAACGTCTTGAATTTTCTAAAGAATTTAACTCAAAAATATGAAAAATAGTTTTTTCGTTCTTTGTCGAACGTTTTTCAAACTTTTCATTGCAGTCAACCTGATTTTGTAGCATCGAGGAGGTTGAAAAAAAGAAATTGGAACGAGTAGCTCAATATATATTAGCAACAACAAAAGCAAGCGAATTATTAGTCATGGGCCATTTTAATGGATCCATAAGAATTTTCGCAATGTCCTCATCATTTATAGAAAAAAATGAAGACCAGAAGGAGGTAATAATTTAAACTAAAATTATACGAAATCTTTAATTAATTTATTAATATTTAAATTGTATGGTAAATTTTTAAAAAATTTCATTTATAGTCCAAATTTACAAGGTGGTTGGAATATATACCAGGTGTAAAAATGGCAAAGAAGTTGTATCAGAAAGGCAAAGATTATTTTCAAAGTACGTTTTTTGCTCTTTATGTTCATTATAATTATTTATATGTTGGTAACTAATAATTAATAATTAAAAGTGGAAATACTGTTTTATAATATTAAGCATTTAAAATTACAGAGGGTTATGATAAAGTAATGGAAGGTATTGACATTTTAGGGAAGGAAATTGACTATATTACAGATGATTCAACTGTCAGGGATTTGAAGGTATAAACGTGCAATTTATTTATCAATTGTTATTTTGCTGCACAAATTATTTAATAATTATTTTAATAGATAAATGTTATAGCTAAAACGTGTTCTAGAATTTTTCAGATGTCGTAACTTCGCGATGTATAAAATGATTTAGTATATAGAAAGTCAAAAGGTGTGAGACCCAGTTACAAATCATTAGCCTTTCACGTTCAGAAATTAGCACTTTAATGCAAAAACGAGGTTCCAGTTAATTGTTAATTAACGAAAATTAAATCCTCTTTTCTATTTTTTATATCTGTTATCTATATAATTGAAAATCTCAAGACTGAAATTTCGAATGGAATTTAAATTAATGTATGTCGCAAACCTATTGTCGGAAATAATAATATAAGAATGGTCATAATAATATATTACGAGCTATGTTAGTTCATAATTATGAGACTTGAGACTGAATTAAATGCAGTCTTTCTACACTTTAAACATTCCAGAAATTTATTTCTGTAATTATTGTTGCAATGATAAAATTTAGCGTCTAAAAATATAGGTAAAATTAAATATTATCATGAGATTTTTGTGATAAAAGATCGACAAATTTGATATAATTATAATTAAAACTCATTTTATCGCCAGGTGTTCTGATAATTATCTCGCGGATTTTCAATTCTTTGTTACTTTCCGATGGATTCTGATTAGAATTTAGATAATTTATTCAAATTAATAGATTAGGAAATCATTAAAGTCTCTGTAAATAATTGTTATAGCACACAGTTTTGAAGTCATGGGGATTTGTAACGAAAATGGTGGTTCCAACTTTGACTATTGAAAATTTTTCAAATATGATCGATCATCCAGATGTTAATTTAGACACTGTGAGTATTATTTTATTTTCACTCTAAAACTAGCAGTTCTTTCAAAAAATAATTTTATTAAAAAAACCGACACTCTTTTTCGGAATTTTAATTTAGCCTCAGCTGATAAAAAAGTATGGCTACCATCCAGAATCTCATGAAGTGAAAACCGATGATGGTTATTTATTGACACTGCATCGTATCTGTGGGAAAAGTGAAAATATTGAAAATCCTTGTTACAAAAATAAGCCAGTAGTTTTTCTCCAACATGGAATTCTTTCCAGTTCTTCTGACTGGATAGTGATGGGCCCTTTAAAGTCTTTGGGTAAAATGAAAAATGACGAAATTAGCAAATAAATTAATTAAATAATTAAAAAATTATCAGATTATTGAAAATATTTATAGATTTTCTTGATTTTCTGCAGGTTACTTATTGGCCGACAAAGGCTACGACGTATGGATGGGAAATTCTCGTGGAAATACCTATTCGAAAGGTCACATCAATCTTTCCACTTCGGATACAAAATTCTGGGACTTTTCTTGGCACGAAATGGGCGTTTATGATTTGCCAGCGACAATTGACTATATTTTGGGAATCACTGATCAAAAAAACATTTTTTACGTTGGACATTCTCAGGGAACGACATCTCTTTTTGTTTTGTTGTCAGAGAAACCTGAATATAATGAAAAAATTATCAAAGTTGCGGCTTACGCTCCTATTGCCTTTACGAGTAACATGAGAAATCCGATTATTAGCTTTTTTTCCAAAATTTCTACGCCACTATACGTGAGTCTAAAAATAAAACATATTCATATACTATTTAAAATTTTAAGAATTATTGATCAATGTTAATTGAACAATTTTATTTTAAGTATCTATAATACGATGTTTAAAAATTTTTTAGTACATGTTTCGCCTTTTTCACGTTAATGAATTTTTACCAACGAATGCACTTCTCACAAAAATTGGAAGAGATACGTGTGAGGCACGATCAATATATCAAGTTGTATGCAGTAACGCACTTTTTATGATAACTGGATACGATACGGCTCAATTAAACAAGGCAAGATTTTAGATAAATATTTTTTTTATTTTTGTTAATTAAAAATAAAACTTTTTTTACAATTTAAAATATTTCCACCATTTATTTTGCAGTCTATGGTGCCGATAATTTTGGGTCACGTACCAGCTGGAAGCTCTGTCAAACAGTTTTTTCACTTTGCGCAAGAATTTAAATCTGGTAATTTTAATAATTTATGCATGTCAAGAAATACTTTCCTTTTTTATAATAAATAAAATATTTTGTATGAATATTTGTATTACTTACGTTACTAAAATATGATTTCAGGTAAATTTTGCCAGTTTGACCACACATTGCCATTTTTGAATAGGCAAACATATGGTCAATCAGTGCCTCCATCTTACAAGCTTGAAAATGTGAAAGTTCCAATAGCAATTTTTTATGCTCACAATGATCTATTGGCAGATTATAGGGTAATTATATATTCATTTTTGTAATATATTCATATACATTAATTTAAAATAATTATATCAGTGTTTTTTTAGAAAGAAATATATTTCATAATTTACAATTTGAGTACCTCTATTTTATCAATTCTGCAGTAATTGATTCCAACTTTATATTTTTCAGGACGTTGAACGATTAGCAGAAGTTTTGCCAAATGTACAGTTGTACTACAAAATTCCAAATCACAATTTCAATCACATCGATTTTCAATACGCAATTGATGCCCCAAAATTAATTTCTGAACCGACGATAAAGTTTTTCCGGACTTCAAAGAATTAATGTCTGTAAAATGACTGATTATGCATTTCAAACAAATTTTTAAAGCAAAATTTCACTCCCAAAATTTCAGCCCCTTTGTACAGGTCTTTGACCTAAAGAAATATCCCAGCTAACATCAGGTATTACATATGTGTATTTAGAAGCTGTTGTTAAATAATTAATAAATAAAAATTATTAAGAAAAGTCAAGATCAAGCCAGCAAGGTTCTTGACATTTTTTGAACTCTCAAATTTTAAACAACTAGCAATTATGATTCGCGCGCTCTGCGTGCGATTAGTTTCTCGTTTTTGCATAACTTTTGCTAGTAGAAAATATAATTGAGAATTTTTAATTCTTTATCTAATTTCAGAAATCTTCATGAGTTTTATAAAATTCCTTAAAATGTCTTTATTATCATTCAAAATTTGATGAAATTCATATAAATTTCGTAAATTCACTTGATATTTCTTAAAATTACTTAAAATTACTCAAAGTCCCATAAAGTCTCATTAAATTTCTTAAAATTTCTGAAAATCCACTGAAATTTTGTAAAATCTATTGGATCCATTCAAAGTCTTTAAAATTACTTAATATCCTATAAAACATCGTAAAATCCCTTAAAATTACTTAAAATTCCATAAAATATGGACAAATCCCTTAAAGTTATTTAAAAATCCTATGAAATTTCATGAAATCCCTTAAAATTCCTCACAATCCCATGGAATCTCGCAAAATTCCCATACAATATTTTTAAATCTCTTTAACATCCTTCAAAATCTGGTAAAATTCCTTAAAATTAATTAAAATTACTTAAAATCTCATAAAGTCTCAATATATCTCTTAAAATATATCTCCCAAAATATTATCAAATCCCATAAAATTACTTAAAATTCTATGCAATTTCGTAAAATCCTTTAAAATTTCATAAAATTCCTCGAAATACCATGAAATCACTTAATATTTCTAAAATCTCAATAAATTTCGTAAAGCCCTTTTATATTCTTTAACATTTTTCAAGATTCCGTGAAATCACATTAAATCTCTTAAAATACATTAAAATTCAATGAAACGTCTAAAGTTTAAAAGTTGTCTAAAAGTTTCTCAAATTACTTAAAATTCCACAAAATATATAGTCAAATACCTTAAAATTTAAGTTATTTTGAAGAATGTTTAAAGAATTCAGGGAGTTCCAAGATTTTAAATTAATTTACACATTTTGTTAATTTTTTCAAAGGATTTTAAATGGTATTGAAAATTTTTAATAGATTTCAAGTGATTTTATAAGAAATTTAAGGAGATTTCAAGAAATTATAAGTGATTCTAGGGAATCTAAAAGAATTTCCAGACAATGTAAGGATTTTCCATAGCTTTCACAAGATTAAAAAAAATTATAAGATATTGCGTAAAGGACTTTAAGAGACTTTAGTAGATTTTAAGAGATTTCAAGTGATTTTAAAAAGTTTTTAAGGAATTCCGAAAAAAATCATAATGCTTTCAGGACTTTCAATTGTTTAAAAATATTTCTAGATATTGTAAGGTATTTTTAATGACGTTAAAAAATGTCAAAGGATTTTAAAAGAAAATGAAAAGGTTAAATAGTTTTCAAGAAATTCCAGAGTTATTAAAACATGCCAAAGGATTTCTAAAGATTTAAAATGATTTTAAGAAATTTCAAAACATTCAAAAAAGTTTCAAAATGTTGAAGTAATTTGGCAATAAAAACTGTTTTAATATTCTTTAAAATTTGTTAAACCTCTTAAAATTTACTGAAATTAGTAAAAAAACTTTTGTAATTTTTTTTAATCCCTTTAAATCTCTATTAAAAATTATAAAAATAATATAATTATAAAATGTAGTTTAATAATAATTTTAATGAAAACCTATTTAAAGTTCCTAGAAATATATTTTTCCGTGTTTGTTAACAATATACAAATTATTATATTTTCCAATATATGTATCTTTTATATTTTTATAAATAAGCAAGTGTGAAAAATGTTGGGATTTCCCTATTTTTACCCGATGTTTGGTTTCAACATGAAAAACTTTTCAATGCTCTGTTTCGTTATCAACAAATTAATACAGTTTTAATGAGACATCACTACTATATCATTGCCCCATAAATGTCAAATAATATTAAAATATTTTTATCAAAAATAGAAATGCCGACCAGGGCCTCGTCAGAATCCTATTTTACATAGGACTAATTGCGGCAATTTCTATATTATACGAATATTTCGAAAATTTTTTCGAAATATTCGTAAACCTAATCCACTATTTGATAAATTTATACGAAATTTTCTTAAAATTGGGATCTATCCAAAAGTGACATTCTGTTTATTAAAATTTCGCAAACTTTTTCCATTTTTTGAATCAGTTATTTTTTCCGTGAATGTAACCAAACCGTGGGCACGTGCTTCATGGCTGAATAATAGAGAGGTGTCGATTCCTACAAGTGTTTTCTATATATATAACTTTTTTTTTTCCACTCTTTGGAGCCTCAAGTCTCAGGGTGAAATCCCATGTCGACAAAAAAAGTCGACGTAAAACAGAAACTCATGAGAGTCAAAGAGAAAAAAAAATCTGTCTATCTCTTTCACTCTCATGAGTTTCTGCTTTACGCCGACGTTTTCTGATTTCTGTCGACATGGTACTATTCAATTTTTCATGTTTCAATTTTTCGAGTTTGATGTTTGTTTTTTAGGGCAGAATAATTTTTAATGCATATATTTCAAATATTCAATCATTAATTACAGGGTGCAAAGCGTAAAATAAGTTCAAGAAAGTGGAAATAGGGTGATTTTTTTAACAAAAGAGGGGAGAGATTAAACAATAATTTTTACATGTAGAAGAGAATAAAAATTGTTTTTTTTTAATGAAATTTTATATCTTTATTCATCTCTGTATAATTATAATGTTCAATTTAATCAATTTTCTAAATCTACACAAAAAACATATTAATAATTATTGTTTTGTTTATAATGTGGACTAGAGGAAAAGAATTGTCTTAAAATAGGGATTAACTTCTACACGTTTTTCTCAATACGGAACGGCCATGTGAATTTTATATGCCCTTATATATATGCCCTTATATATATTTCTCACAATGGTTTAACAAAATATTTAATTTTACAAGTTTTATGTACTTTTATAATTTTCTTAAAATTCATTTTTTCACTATAACTTCTCAAATAATCAAAATTCAAAGATGATGTAAGGAAAACGTAGATTCCTTGTGTCGAAACGAATCGATTGACCTATATTATTAATGCATTTCATAAAAAAATAACAAAGTTATGGTTAATTGTATTTTCAAAAATTAATTTTTCGACTATAACTTTTCAAATAATCAAAATTTTGACTTGACGTAAGGAAAATAAATGTTCCATGCATCGAGACGAATCGATTGGTCTATAATATTATTTCATTTCATTGAAAAATAACAAAGTTATGGTTCTTTTTAATTTTAAAAAATTAGTTTTTCAACTATAACTTCTCAAATATTCAAAATTCGAAGCTGACGTAAGGAAAATAAAAGTTCCTCTTGTCGAGATGAATCGATTGACCTATAAGATTAATGCATTTCATTGAAAAATAAGAAAGTTGTGCTTTATTGTAATTTTCGAAAATGAATTTTTCGAATATAACTTCTTAAATAATCAAAATTTAATGTTGATGTAAAGAATACTTAATGCTTCCTTTATGTGGAAGCAAATCATATTTGCTTACAGGAAGCAAAGTGCTCATTGAATTATTATTATATTATTTATCTAATTTATCTGAAATTTATTTCAAATTATTTGTCGAAGAAAAATATTGATCATGTTTTTTTGTCAAATCTCGCTCGAATACAACATACTATTTTGAATACTGTAGATTGATCCAAACAAATATTAATTGCGTTTAACTTTTCGATTCAACTTGAATATAGAGCGAAAATTATGAATCGAAATTTCTTTTAAGATACAAGATTAAGTTAAATAAGAGTAATTTTCGCAGATGACAAGATTTTTATTCAAGTATGTGAGATGTACAATTTTCATAAACAATTTCTTTATCAATGGATTTACTGATCATGCCCTGTTTCTCGATGAACTATGTGATGGTGATCCAACCATCGAAGTAAAAGGTCTGTCTCCCATGTAAATATGTCGTGGATTTACTTCAGTCACCTGACCACCCTGGCGCACTGTTACAACTCCAGTAGGACGATGATGTTCCATGTGTATCGGTTCGTTTCCGTTTGATACATAATAATTATCATTGGGCAATGGTACTTGAAAACCCCTTCGTATATTCTTATAAGTAGAATGAGATACCATACTATTTTCTTGTTGATAATTTTGACTTGAACATTCTCCTTTTCCACATAATGTCCTGAAGAACTGTGAACTAAATTCTGTAAGCAGAAAAAATAAATATATGCAATTATATTGTACATGTACACTATAGAAAATTATCTTTCGTAAAAAATTAAATGACATTAGTTGATTCTTCAAATGTAAACCATTTAAAAATTAAATTCAAAATTCAATGTTCTATATTGTGCACAATTTGAATACTTACGAATGGAATTCAGGAGTATGAAAGTAAGGAGTAGAGTGCCAAAAAAGACCTTCATTTTTTTAATAAAGAATATTTCAACAGTCTTGCGTGTAAAACAATATAGCTGGGAGGTCTTCTGTCGTTGTGCTTGATACTTTAGAGTCTTAATCAATCATCTAATCGTCTACACGTTTTATAGGACTTTACATGAAAATAAAGTCATAAAACCACAAAGAAAATAAACGAGTCATTTTTCACACAACAACAATACCTTCTCACTTGATGAGAATGCAAAAAAATAATCTACTTTAAGATTGCAGGGTCGACTGGAGCATTGGTTGTTGCATTTATTAAAATTTTTGCTTAGTAAGAGCGGTAAATACCTGTTTACATACCTAAGTGTCTCGTTTGCTCTCATTTATTTACATCTACGCCATTGTTACAAAGCAAGTTTTCAAATTGACACAGATCAAATTTGATGCAAGAATAACACAGCGAACTGTTTTAAAATTATTTTCCTATTCAAAAGTTGACGACTGAAACAGAAAATTTCAATAACTCATTTTTTCCGAATGTAAACAAATGCTAAATTCGCATTTTCAAGATAAAAAATACAATGTAAACTTCACACATCACAAATGAGACGAATTTCAGAGATGCGCATGTTTCTTATTCCAACTTCAAATTTTCGAAAATAAAACGAATATAGGTAATCGCAATTTTCACCAAATCTTTGACATTTTCTACAAAAAATAAGTTGATTGATATTTTGTATATATTTCTTGAACGAAGTTAATAACTAATTCAATTTCTTATTCCGTAGTAGGGACATATCATTTTGAATAAAATGGTGACATTTTATTGAATAATCCTTATTACAAAAATTTTTGTAATCTAATTTTCTCAATGTGATTTAGTAGATAACATTTAAAAAACTTTTACATATTGAAAGGGCATTAAAAAATTTTGGGTTTTCGAACACAAATTAAAAGCTTATGTTTTCCATATATACAATAACGTAAATTGAATTTTACCTAGCTATTGTATTTTCCTCCTTAACTAAATTTGTTTTTCAAATATACATATAGATATAGTTAAACACAAGTCAGATTTATTATCCGTGACACATTCAGAATGATCATCTTGCAATATGTGTAATGTGTATAGATTGCGTGTGTCAGAGATCACGTATACGGAAAAATAATTAGCTTCGATATGAATTTAGAACATATTTATGAGGTGTTTATTTGATGTACTATTTCTCCACAACGCAACAATAATGATGGAACACTTTTTAGCTAAACAATTGTCGTTTAACACTGTAGAAAAATTGATTCAATGTTCAATCGTGTAAAAAATGATTGAACAGTGCCGAAATAGAGGTAATTTATATGACAGAGACAATTTTTTCTGCTCTTTAAAATCTTTAAATTATGCGAAGAAAAATGGATTATTATGCGAAATTCTTCTTCAAAAATCTGGGTTATGCGCAATTGTGCGATGAAGAAATCAGAACTATATTTATTTTAAATATTCAATACTGGCATCAATACTACGTCAAATTTCAATGTTTTATAAAAATATCAATAACTTTTCGAAATAATGAACATTTTTTAAATTTCTGGAGCTTATTTTAAAGAAAACTTTCTATAGAATCTTTTTTTTTTCTTTTTATTTTGCGGGACTTAAAGTTGTCGTGACTGAGAAAAATATTTTTATAAAATACATAAAAAATCATTAATCATGATGTTTCTGTAAAATTATGTTAAAATTTACATTCATTTGATTTTTATTATTATTTTCCTACTGATCAGGTAATATTGAACTTTTCACGTATTTCAAATCGAAATTTGAGCCCTTGTACAATGCGGAGAAATAATTGTACAATTTTTTAAATAAGTCCATCTATTTTAATAAGTCTATCTATAGAAATCTACTTTTAAAATAAGTACAAGAAATTTTAAAAATGATCATTATTCGAAAGTTATTGATATTTTTACAAAACATTGAGTCCTGGGCTCATTTTGATAGCTTTTAATTTAGTCAAAAAAAAACTTCTATCTGGTAATGTAATAAATTAATAAATTATTATAAAATATATTAAGATTTTTGAATTGTTGTCAATTAATAACAAAACTTCCTTGCAATAATTTAAATTTTCCAAAATTATGCGAAAATTCAAAAATTATTCGAAGATTCCAAAATTATACGTTTTTATGCGATGTCGAATCTTGTTTATTTAATTTAGAAACTTCATAAATCGCAAAGATTTCGAGTAATATTCAATTCTGAGACATTATGCGATTATGCGCTTTGCGTAAAATGGGGGTCTCTATATATATGAAAGAACGACTGAAATAATATCAAATTATGAAAGAATATCACGAGAAAAAATTTTTTAATCAAAGGTTTTGATATCTTATTTCCTTTTCTAAAAGGTCCGGTCCTTTTTCTCGACCTCCTGCAATCCTGCGAAAAGCGCCTGCGTAGAATCCCGGATTCATTCGTCGAGAATTTTCAGCATCTATGCTCAGCATCCTCAGTGTAGCTTCAACATTAAGGGTGCTCGTTGTCGTCCGTTTTTCCACTATTTAGGGGTTGAATTTTCCCTCTAACGTTCACAATGCGTTTCACTGCACCGGTATAAAGGATGTAGTCCAGACTTTTTTTTGTCGTGACGGTAGTTTGGGTTTTCGCTCGAACAGCTTTTTCCAATGCTTTCCAATTCGTTCTTCAAGTTAGGGGATGTGCATCCGTGTCCTAAGAGTATAATTTAAAATACAATGTTAATTATAAAAAAGGTAGATAGATTTACTAAACGTAATTATTAAGAAGCGAAATATAATCTTCAAAAAAATCTGATGAAAGAGTAACGTAAAAGTTATTCATATATTATATCTTGAGAAAGAAAATCACTCGTACAACAATATCTAAAAATCGATATGGGTATAAATTTACAATAAATAACATAAATAACATAAATTTTACTAAAGATAAATAAAGTAAATGAAGAATATTCTAATTAAGTTTTTAACTAAAATATTTTTAGAGAGTAAATTGTGGGGACTATTTTATGACACAGCATAGGTTTTGAAACGGCAAGGCTTGGAAACTTGAAATTCTTTTCATTATTTTAATATCTGTTGTCTATACAAAAATATATAATTTATATTTTTGAATTTTTGGGAAAGGTACAAGTTTCTTGGTTCAGTTGGTAATTGATATTGGAGATATCTTTATGCAAAAGAGTCTTTCTTACTATATGGATATACATATGTAGTAGTAATATTTTGATAATCTGTAAATAAGATTGTTTATTTTTGTTAATAAAATAGTTTAAAATATTTGAATTGGACAGATGGTTTGCGAAGACTTGAACAATGAATGGTGGTGAATCACACGTGACCTTGACATACAGGACATTGTCGATTCTTGGCTTTGAGGGTTCGTAATTAAACCCGATAAAGGGTGTTAATAAAAGAAGAGGGCCGAGGGTGAATCTCAGCTTTAAAAGGCCGAGAAGTGTTCCGAGTACAAAATGAGGTCAAACCCTTATGACCTGCCGTGTCGCAGCCTTGTTGGCCTATCCTGCATCATCTTTGCGCTATGTGCAGGTAATTTATTCATTACTTTGAAATTACATCAAAATTACAATCCACTTATGTATAAGTTTTGATAAGAATATAAAAAACGAATTATAATCCAGCACTGAGTATATTGAAAAAGTTTAGAGGTAGTTTCAACCCCTAAATGATGATTTAGTTTATTCAAAATTAAAGAAAAACACTTTTTCAGTAGTCCAATTATTCACATTTTAAATATTAAAAAAATGGAATTTTTAACGGACAAATTTGAACCTTTTCGTTTTGTGATAATCGAAATAAATCTTTTTTTTAATTATGCGAGTTTGAACTTTTGATAATCTTTTTCGATTTAAAATCATCGCAATCTGAACAATTTTAATATGAAATCATTAAAATTTGAATTTTTTGAAAATTTTGCAATTTTCATTCAATATTTCTATAAATAAGAGATTTTTATTTATTTATTTCTGGTTCATTGAATATTTCAGCTGGATGAGGAAGTTCGGGTCATTTATTATTAATTCAAGAATATGAATTCAGTTTCGATCCATAAGTCATTATTCCTATTATAAAATAGAATAATATTAAGATAATTATTTGACAATTTTAAGTAGATGTATCAATTTTTTCAATCAAATTTCAAAGCATTCTTTGCTTGTGAAAAATCAATTTGGAATCATTCAAAGAAAAATCTTAGTTCCTTTGGCGAAATTGCATTTAAGAATTTCTCAAGCAACGGCTTATACGATTTTGATTTTTTTTTTTTTGAAAAACTTTCACTTCGCACAAAAGCTATATACTTGCACTAAATGATTATTCTTGTAATATAAAAAAATATATTTTGTGAATCAATGAAAACACAAATTCCTGACTTTTGTGACGCTTTTAAGGACATGTGATACTTTACCATAAGAGCAAATTAGTTATACCAATTATACATTCATAATAATAAATATTTTTAGTAAATAAGAGTCAATAAACCTTCGCCTCATATAGAGGAAAGTTTATTGACTCTTATATTAGCTAAAAATATTTATTATTATGAATGTATAATTGGTATAACTAATTTGCTCTTATGGTAAAGTATCACATGCCCTTAAGGGGATTTGCTGCATAATAGCGATATCATATGCAGGAATAAAGTCGAAGAAGGATTCAATAGTTTGTCGGGGGTGCAAGGATGGCTATATCTCTCTTATATTATAAAATCGGAACATCAGTCACGCTTCCATGAGACATAGTTAACTTTATAATACCTGAGCAAAAAATTGAAAGTCACTTCCGAAAGAGCGAAGTAAAATATTTCAAAGATTAAGGAAAATAATGGGAAAATGTTAATGCAATCTTAACATTTTTATGATATTTTAAAATCTGAGTTTTAAAAACATAGTAAGAAAAAGTATCTGAAAGTCTTTTTTATTCAAAAAATAAGATTTTTATTTACCCTTTACGCCCACTCATTCTCGTATCTGGTATGTTATTATACCAGATACGTATGTTGTTACAGCATAACTCAATTAGGGGTTCTGAAAAACTCCTCTATCATTGCACTAATTTTCAGGAAAATTATTTATCCATATATAGCCTTGTAGCGAGTAAATCCAAGAAAAAAATACATAAATAAGATATATAAGAAGAATAAATATTACATATAACTCTTCATTTGAAAGACTATTTCTGTTTTTATCTACACTATAAGTTTTTTTAAAATAACAATAATTATTTCCACAAAGGACTGAAAAACCGATTATTTTCTACTTTCATGGATCAGCACGTGTAAAGTTTTTTCTTTTTATCTCACCATGGATCTTTCCGATAGGTTGAAATATCGACTCGCCATTTCAAGGTTGATCAGTAAAATTATTATAAATACGTTTCTTATTATAGAGAAATTCTTTTATAATACTTGCTGCACAAATTGCAAATTGTGAAATTGATACTGAAAAAGTGGATATTGTAGGTGAATTTAGGAAGCTGTTTTTTCATGGGGAAGAGACTTTTTGGTACATGAGAAGTTTGTACTTATTATTATATGTCAAACGAAGGTGTTATTATGTCTTCCTTTTTGGATAGGACGATTCACGAGATTCTCTTTATTGCTTCCTCTGGACCACCTTAATCTCGCATTTCATCCTCGGAAAGGGTGTGTGCCATTGTATATCGATCGGAATAAATGCGCAGTCGTCGTCGTAGTGAATGAAAGCTCTTTACGCCTCCGCTTCAGCCTCGAGTCATTCATGGAATGATGCCTGTGGTCCACCGAAATTAATTTTCGCTTTCAATGTAACTACTTCCCCCCCCTAGAGCGAATCAAACGGACCCAAAAATAATCCCTCAATACGACCTCACCCACTCTCAGTCAATTCAATTTTGCAAATTTCCATATATAATATACATATAGTATACCTATATATTCTTATGCGTGGGACCGAGGTCTCGAATCAGGAAGTAATTTAATTTTTTTCTAATTTAGGTCACGATATACTAGGCCATCATTCAGAATTTGCGAAGTTATAAGAATTAGAAAGGAAATGAATTTTTGATGCAAGGTGTCCCAATATTTTTTATTTAATAAAAAAAGAAGAAATTTATTTTTATTATTGGTAGCATTGCCTTTTGTATATATTTTCAATTCTTCAACGACTTACAATTTCAAATAAGCAAGGACACTTTCATTTTTAGGAATTGCAATTTAAAATTTTTAAAATTAAAATTTACCCTTTAGTTTAAATTTGAATTTTTTTCATTTGAATTTCCAGGATTTTCTTATCGGATTTTTTGAAATTTGACCTTCAAATGACCTTGAATCTGATATTATGGAGGTCAACGAACCTCGGATTTGAAATCAGCGTTCTCAAAAACTTATCTATGTATTTTTCTGGATTTTTTTGTCGGATTTTTTGCAGTTTGACCTTTAAATGACCTTGAATCTGATAGGATGGTGGTCAAAGAACCTCGGATTTGAAATGAGCGACCCCAAAAACCTATATATGTATTTTTCTGGATTTTTTTATCGAATATTTTGCAGTTTGATATTCAAATGACCTTGAATCTGATATGATGGAGGTCAACGGATCTCGGATTCGAATTCAGCGGGTTGTCCGTTTAGGGTGGAAATGTCTTCTTATTGTTAGTTAATACTGTATGGATTTTTTTCGAATTTCTTGGGCCAAAAACTA
Source organism: Synergus gifuensis (assembly GCA_904066015.1). Lineage (NCBI taxonomy): Eukaryota > Metazoa > Arthropoda > Insecta > Hymenoptera > Cynipidae > Synergus > Synergus gifuensis. The sequence continues at coordinate 543,600 of CAJFCO010000180.1, read as the reverse complement.
GTCTTAGAGACCCTCCCCCTTTGAAAATAAAAAATCCTCAGTTTGGACGAATTGGAAAATTTTCGATATGAAATCGTCTAAGTTAATAACTGAATAGAATTTTGTTAGAACAATTAAATTAATTAATTAATTAGATAATTGATTAATTATCTAAGAAAATTTGTTCCGATTTCTGTGCAGAAACACAAGTTTCGGTGGAAACATCGACACATCAATCGGTAAATAGGGGAGCTGCAAGACAGATATATGGCAGTGGAAGTTTACGACAGACCGGAAGTAGTCCAATCTCAGTGGAGACGACGACTATTTCAACATCGCGTAAGAGCAAAGAAAGGGATGATGAGAAAAACTCAGTTCGCAACGAAGAAAGACATAAAGTTGCTCCTGAATACAATCCAGAGCACGAAGGTATTTAGATTTAATCGAGTTACCAACACAAAAAAAAAAACAAATTGAATAAATTTTTTGTTTTAATTTTATAAAGTAGAAATGGAATAAAAAGAAGATAAAGTTGAAAAAAGTCGATTTTTCAATAAAATACAAAAAATTCCCGGTCCTAAATGAAATTCCCAGGATTTTCCCGGATTCCCGGTCCGCTAGATACCCTGAAAATAAAAAACTAAAAATTGAATGAAATTCTTCTTTAATATTTTTTAGATCATCCATACGAGACACACGGGGGTTACGGTTATGGTTACGGTGGTTCCGGTGGGCGGAGTCATCATAAAAATCATTCGAAGCTACCACCGGTATTTTTAGGTAATCCGATGTTACCAATTCCCCAGCCCGATGATGTACCCAGTTACAGAAACGGTGGTCCTTTCAACGGGATGCGTTCTCCCATGGGAAACGGTGGCACCTATGGACAAGGACGCTATGGTGAAATTGGCGCTGGACTCGAAAGAGGCAGAGGTCGAGGTGGACTTTACGGCGGATTTGAGAGTGGAGGTAATATATCTTTGAATAACCTATTTCCCCCGAGTAAACAAATTCGCAAGCAATCTACATATATCTACATTTTGCAAACAATTTTATCAGTTCTGTGACAATTTTCTACATATATATAATAGCCATGACCTGATCAAAGTTTCCACGAGAATGTAGAGGGCTAACAGGGAAGAGAGGGCAGGGTGGAAATGGGTTTTCCCCTTTTTATTTATTTAGGGTGGGTATAAGGGAGGATGGGGCAGATGGGAAGAGAGAAATGGGGCAGCATGGTGGAAAGGGAACGGTATTTCTAAAAGGCATAGGGGGGCAGATGGATATATATATATATTTATAGAGGATATCGAGGG
>CAJFCO010000180.1:515887-542295 GCA_904066015.1 Synergus gifuensis | reverse complement strand
GCAGATGGGAAGAGGAAAATAGGGGAACAGAATGAAAAGGTATTTCGGGGGTATAAGGGGAAGGGCAATTTGGAAGAAGGAAATAGGGGAGCAGGATAGAAAGGGAAAGGTATTTTGAGAGGGTGTAAAAAGGTGAGGCAAATAGGAAGAGGAAAATAGTGGAGTTGGATGTAGAGAAGGAACTATTTCGGAAGGATATAAAGGGGAGGGACAGCTAAGAAGAAGTAAAAAGGGGAGGTAAAATAGAAGTGGAAAGGGAAAGGTATTTTGGAGGAGCAGATGGGAATAAAGAAATAGGGGAGCAGGGTGGAAAGGGAAAGGTATTTCTAGAAAGCATAGGGGGGCAGATGGGAAGAAGGAAATAGGGAAGCAGGATGGAAGGGGAAATATATATTTATAGAGGATATCGAGGCGCAGATGGGAAGAGGAAAATAGGGGAACAGAATGAAAAGGTATTTCGGGGGGTATAAGGGAGGGGCAGATTGGAAAAAGGAAATAGGAGAGCAGGATAGAAAGGGAAAGGTATTTTGAGAGGGTGTAAAAAGGAGGGGCAAATAGGAAGAGGAAAATAGTGGAGTAGGATGTAGAGAAGGAACTATTTCGGAAGGATATAAAGGGAGGGGACAGCTAAGAAAAAGTAAAGAGGGGAGGTAAATTAGAAGTGGAAAGGAAAAGGTATTTTGGAGGGGTATAAAGGGAGGGGCAGATGGGAAGAGGAAAATAGGGGAACAGAATGGTAAGGTATTTCTGGGGGTATAAGGGGAGGGGAAGGTAGGAAAAGGGAAATAGAGGAGTATAATGGAAACGGAAAGGTATTTCGAGGGGGTATAAGGGGGAGGGATAGATGGGAAGTGGAAAATAGGAGGAATGTGGACAGGAATTTCGGGAGGGTGGAGGGGAAGATGGGAAGGAAATATGTGAATAGGGAAATAGGGACGAGGGGATAATGAGAAGGATTGGGTAAGGTTAGACTGGGAGGGCGAGAGGAAGAACGTAAAGGTAGATGGGAGTATTGTGTGAATGATTGCTAAGGATAGAGAGGCTAGGGAATGACAGGAAGGGGAGGGGGTAAGGTAAGATTAGTAAGAGCTCGTCCCTTACTAGTTAGGGAAAGAGTGTACAGAGTTAAAGGGAAGGGGACATGAGAGATTGTTTAATGGGGGGTGGAACCCTTCCACCCCCTATTACCTAATACGAGGGAGGTAGAGAGGACAGGGAGCAAGGAGAGAGCAGGGGTGAGAGAAGTTGATAGTAGATGGAGGCGAAGAGAAAAGATGGATGGAAGAGGGTTAAGGGTTACAATGATAGGGGTGGAGATTTGAAATAAAGTATAAATTTCACGAATTGATTGATGTATCGTTTCAAATACAGATATTAAAATATACAGATATTAAAAATATGGAAGGTAATAATTTTGGTGAACTTATTTTTGAATTTTTAGCATACGAAACAGGAGGCTATAGTGAAATAGATCATAGCAGAATTCGGAATGGATTGACTCGTGGTCATGGAATTGCTCCGATATGGGATACAAATGAACGAATGAGTCCAGATGAAAAAACCTTGATCCAGGAACTGGAAGATGAAAGTGACACTAAGAATGTCCTTTCTTTACCCTGTGCTTGGGTTTGCAACAGAGATCAATTTCTTTGCATACATTCTTGTACCTGCATTAGATTCGAGGCTCGCTGTGATGGCCAGGTAAGATTGAATAATAACTTTAGTTTAATTAATTTAATTAATTTAATAATTTTTCTTTTGAAAAGTTATGTGTTATTGTTGCCTTAAATTTATATTTCATTTTACGTGGAAACCTAGACTTACATCATATAATTATAATTTTAAATGACTAGTTATTATATGAAAGTACTGATTTAATTGCCACTTTTGGTATAGATCCCGCTTTGTCAGTTAATTTCAGAAGTAGGTTTTCGCGCATTCGCGTACTTTAATCAAGGCTATCGATTCTGGGAGGAATTATAATCAAATCTATTCCACTTAGACGGATTGTGATGGTTCCGAGGATGAGATTGGTTGCGAGGAAATTCTCGAAGCGAGGAATTCCAATGGAACTTGCTATGGCGAGAGAAGCGTTCTATGTCCGGAAACCGGAAGATGCATTTCTAAGCACTGGCTTTGTGATGGGGATGATGACTGCGGAGATTATTCCGACGAGTCTCATTGTGGTTAGCAGATAATTTATTTTTTAATATTAATATACCAAAGTATATTCCATTTTTATTTCATTGTATTATTGAAACAAAAAATTAATTTTCTATTGGAAAAATATTTTTCCAGCACACATGACTTCTTGTAAACAATTTTATTTTAACAGGAACCCACATGAACTGCACAGAGGATCAATTCGAGTGCAAAAATGGACTCTGCGTTCAACAAACTTGGCGTTGTGATGGTGACAACGACTGCAAGGATTTTTCCGATGAGGATAATTGTAGCGGAAAAAGGTAAGAGAATAACAATTACATATTTAATATAAATATGTTAAAAAAGATTCTCAAAAGAATAACGAAAGGAGTTGAAATTCTTTGATCCAGAACACTCTCAAGATTCTTAAAGAAAAGTTTCAGCTAATTTTACTTGTCACCCAGTTTTTATAAAACTAAGGTAGCAGGACTGTCGAGTCATATGAAAGTTTATCTGTTCCATCTACGACGGAACGTAAAAAAATAAGGGGAAGGAGGAGTAGGATAGAGGACAAAAAAGATCGAATAAGGATCCTATAGCACGCGCTCACGCCTACACAAAATCCTTTGCCTTTTGCGTGGGTGATCATCACCCTTAAAAGAAGAAACCATCCTTTACGAATACATGCGGGAAGGACGAGAATCACCGTAAGAAACTGAGGAAAAAAGGACTAGAAATAAAAACTCTCAAACAAAAGGGAAATTATAGTTTATCCCTGGTATGCTCTTAATTAGCCACTCATTGAAATTGACAATAAGTGTAAAAGTTCGCCCTCCCCCTTCCAGTTTGATCTACTGTACTAGATTCTCTTTTGAATGGGTTTCTTTACTATACTAAGTTAAATAGAACTTAATACTGAGTATGTAAGGACTAAAAAAGGAAAGGGAGGGAAATAATTTGATGACTGATGGAGAGATGTAGGTATTCGATGTTGTAAACGATAAAGTCAGGGGGAGAGTCAGCAGGTGGGGTTTGGAAAATGTGGAAAAAGTGGGTGAGTTTGAGGGGTTTGGGCGAAGATGACCGCCGATCCAGGGAGCGGAGGCGGGTTGCCAGGCAACCCTGATGGTTGCGCGTTGATGGCGCATGGTATCGACCACCTGGAAGCTGTTAGGTTGGAACTTAGAATCAAAGAGAGTTGGAGTGTGAGATGAACCACCATATTTCTATTTTATTTTCTCACCCCTTAAAATTGATTTTTTTTTCAATTTTTTATTTTATATATTTTTAAACCTCTGAATTGTCCCGCGATGCTGCAAACTTTATTTTTAATTTTAATTTTAAAAATGTACAGGATTCCAAATTTGATACTAATTTTGAGACAGATTTTGGAGGTTCAGGTTTAATTTATCTGGATTTGAATTATTTTATTTATTTATAGATTCTCGTATATATTTATTTTTATATTCAATTTTTATTATTGAAGGCTGTCATTCAGCTAATCAAAACACACATGACCGAATTGGACGCACTTTCAGGAAGGTTATTCACTCCCTCTAATATTAGCGAAGATCCCTTCCCCATGCAAAACGTATCTGCAAAAATGAGGGTGGCTTTAATAAAAAAAGTAAAGCCTACGGTCTGTTATCCGTACAAACAGTCTTGAAATAGGGTGAAAATCATTAAAGAAAACTTCAAATAAAAGCAGTCGTTTGGAATACCACCCTCTTTTTAAAAAGTAAGATTATGCTTCAACGGAACGACTTGAATGAAAATTAAATATGTATCAAATACTTGGAGAATTAAAGAAAGTATTAAAAGATCTTTTTCGTCATATAAAAGGAAAATTACGGACATTCTTGTGAACCTACCCTTACAACTTTGTATGGATTTGATTAGATAAGATAGAAGAATTGCGAACAAAGACTTGCAAATTGGATAAGGTCGACATAATTCTAGAAATTAGAGTACATTCATTCCAGCCCCTAGTTGGAAATGACACACCCGTGAAATTGTTTCCCTCCATCCCCCAAAAAAGAAAACTCGCATCCTCATCTCATGATGGTCACAGGGAGAAATATGAAACGTGGGGTCGCTGGACCAGAATGGTGGTTCATGGTCGTCGATAAAATGACGTTAGGTGAGGTCGTGGAGTAAAACTGCTCGGAGGGAGAATCCATTTATGGGAAATGCGTTTCTACGACGTTAGGATTACGCAACAACTTCCGCACTAGGGAATTATCAGATATCCTCGAAGGCAAACAATCTTATCTCATCTTATATCTTCCATTTCATCAATGGAAGATAAGAGTTTGTCTGATTTCTTGACTCAGATAAAAATTATTTTATCGAGATGACGGAACTAAGTAAAGAAATGTAAAAAGGATTTGAAAGTTTTAAAACTTCCCTGATATTAGCTTTTATGGATATGACCCGCAATTCCTGAGTGACAGAAACATTCATGGACCCTTAGCTTCGGGAGACTCCTTAGCAAACGAGGGATGGCAAATACAGGGTTTCTAAAGTGGAAACAACCCTCGAGAACAGATGTGACACTTGGAAACGCGACGTCAGTATCCCGGCGCCTTAGGCGAATTCTTTTTTTAACTCAGCATACCTTCAACTTGACACGTGTCAAGTTTTCTGCAAACGTGATCCTAACTCTTCAATTTGCATAATTTCCTTCTTTCCCATGAAATGAAGATCAGCTTCGTACAAATTGAAAACAATCCTAAGATCTGGGATAGCAAAAAATATTCTTAAACATTTTTAGCTGTAGTTTCATCACTGAAAAAAATGGTTTAGCTGGCCCAGCTAGATGTATAGCTGGATTTTGTAATTCCAAGAAAATATAGCTGTTACCTAAATATTTGGCTGTTTTAGCTAAATTTTGGCATCTAGAAATTATCTAGGTAAATTAGCTAGATTATTTATGGATGGTAAAATTTAACTAAAACAGCTAGATATTTAGGTAACTCAGCTAGAAATTTAGGTAACACAGCTATATTTTCTTGGAATTACGAAATCCATCTATACGTCTAGCTGGGACAGCTAAACCATTTTTTTCAATGTGGGGTCTTTCTTATGTAAGAAATATTGATTTTACTTGTAAAATTTAAGTCACTTAGTCATAACTGTAACATTATGTACAAATTGAGAACAACCCTAAGATCTGGAATTGCAAAAAATATTCTTAAAAAAAATGGTTTAACTGGCCCAGCTAGATGTATAGCTGGATTTCGTAATTCCAAGAAAATATAGCTGTGTTACCTAAATTTATAGCTGAGTTACCTAAATATTTGGCTGTTTTAGCTAAATTTTTCCATCTAGAAATTATCTAGGTAAATTAGCTAGATTATTTATGGATGGTAAAATTTAACTAAAACAGCTAGAAATTTAGGTAACACAGCTATATTTTCTTGGAATTACGAAATCCATCTATACGTCTAGCTGGGACAGCTAAACCATTTTTTTTAGTGAAATGTTTGAAGGATAGGATGTTGATAGAAAAATATTCTCGAGGGTGAACATAATTTTGGAACCCTAGGTGCATCTGGCAGGGGTCGAGAGTCGAGGGTTTTTTACTCTCTCGAGGAGAGAGTAAAACTCCTCAGTGTATTTTGAAATCAGAAATTTAATAATGCTAGAAAACCAACACGCGTGCAATTTTTTTGTTTTACTTCTTATAACTTCAACCCATTTAGAAACCAATCAGGTTTAAAACAACAATGTATGCGAGATTTTCGAGACATTTGGTTAAATCACCTTTTTCACAGAGGAATTTCAAGGAGTTTTTAGGAGTTTTAAGGGTTTTTGACGATATTCAAGTGATTTTTATGAAATTCAAAAGATTTTTAGGATTTTTAAAAGATTGCAACGAATTTTAAAAGATTTTAAGAGATTTTAAATGTTTTTGTGGAATTTTGAGGAATTTTCAGAGAATATAAGAGATTTTTAAGATTTTGTGACATTTTAAAGGATTGCATGGAATTTGATCAGATTTCTAATAATTTTAATGGATTTTAAAGTATATAAAGGGATTCAAAATACTATCGTAGAATTTTCAGGAATTTCAAAAAGTGCCTAGGAGTTTTAAGAGATTTTCACGAATTTGAACGGATTTCAAGAGGTTTTTATGACTTTTAAAATATTTTATGCAATTTGAAGGATTTTAAATATTTTCGGAGATTTTTATTGAAGGATTTATTTTCTATTTATTTTATTATTTATTTGATATTTGTATGTTTTTTAAAATATTTTCTGAAATTCTAAAGGATTTCATGGAATTTTATGAGATTTCTAATAATTTAAAGGGGTATCAAGAGATTTTTCTGATTATTAAAAGATTTTGTAGAATTTTTAAGTATTTTATGGAGTTTAATGTGGCTTCTAATAATTTGAAGCGATTTTAAATTTTAAGAAATTTCAAAATGTTTTCAAAGCAGTTTTATGATCTAAGGACTAATTTTATGATCTAAGAACAATTTTTTTCTGTTCCAGAAAATGCAATGATAACGAATTTTCGTGTATGGATGGAACTTGTATTTTGAACAACTACAGATGTGATGGAGAAAGTGATTGTGCTGATGGATCGGATGAAGTAAAATGCGGTGAGATAAACAATTCAAATCATGATTCTCTCGTAAATGTATAAAGTTAATTAATTCAATAGAAAAAAATACATATATACAGGGTGGGTCATTTTAATCGAGTCATCTAAATTTCTCGGAACCTAAGCAGAATAAAGAGAAATGGTTGAGACAAAAGTTGTTCAAAACAGAGGGGGACATTTATCAGTACTATTGATTTTGACCTTGAAGTCAATTTTCAAGGTCAAATGAAGGTCAATATCCTTTTTTTAAAAAATGGAAACACCTATTTTTGACTGCGGATTTGAAAAGAGTGGAAAATTTCACGTCAAAAGAGTGACTTTAGAAAGGTCCCAAATCAAGGTAAAATGTCTAAAAAAAAAAACGGTTAAATAAAACCTTGAATATTGACCTTAAGGTCAAAATGGATAAAACCGTTAAATTTCTTCCTCTATTCTGTAGAATTTTTGTTTGAACCTTTTTTTTCTAGTTGGAGTATTTTAAGAGATATTTCGACCGATAAATCAAAATGGAAGAATGGGACCGTTTTTTTAGCCATTTGATCTTGATTTAAAAATGTTTTAAGGTCACTATTTGAACGTGAAATTTTCCACTCTTTTCAAATCCGCAGTCAAAAATAGGTGTTTCCATTTAAAAAAAAGGATCTTGACCTTCATTTGACCTTGAAAATTGACTTCAAGATCAAAATCAATAGTACCGCTAAATGTCACCCTCTGTTTTGAAGAACTTTTGTCTGAACTATTTCTCTCTATCCTGCTTAGGTTCCGAAAAATTTAGGTGGCTCGATTAAAATGGCCCTCCTTGTATTTATTTATATTTTAAATATCATATTCAGAAGTGATTGACGTGCACTGCAAGGAAAATGAGTTCAAGTGTACCTATCCAAGGTGCATATCTCTTGAATATAGATGTGACGGGGATGATGACTGTGGCGATCGAAGTGATGAGGAGAATTGTGAAACACTCGTCGGGGCGAGTTGCAATGCTAACGAGTTCAGGTATATCTGAAATCAATTCACAAGATGCAGTTTCTCAACTGCTTTCAATCAATATTCTAATCTCAATTCTAATTTAAATTCTTCCAGATGTAACAGTGGGAAATGCATAAGTAGGACATGGGTCTGTGATAAGGAACCTGACTGTCAAGGGAAAGAAGACGAAGACATGTGTGAACATCAACCCCCAAAGGAATGTTCTCAAGAAGAATTTACCTGCTCGACAGGATCATGTGTCCTTGTAAATAATATATTAATACAAATCTGGGTAATCATTTTCTTAATAAGTTGAAAAATTATAATTTTTAATATTCTTTCTAGCGTCTTTGGGTTTGTGATGGAGTACCCGACTGTCCTAATGGAGAAGATGAACAGGGTTGTGCTATCAGTTGCGATGCTACTCAGTATCTTTGCAAGAACACCCAACAAGGGAACGAATCAGTTGCTCATTCAATGATGCATCATTATCATCGAGATTGCATCAGTGTTAAACATGTTTGCGATGGGGTTCCAGATTGTCCTCAAAGAGATGGTACTATCTCCAAATAAATAATAAGAAAAAAAGTCCTGACTGTTCTTATACCACTTTTATAATCTTCCAGATGAGATGAACTGTCCTCAAAAACGAAATTGCACCAAAGAAGACAGGTGTAGTCAAAAATGTATCTTGACTGTTGATAATAAAAAAGCTTGTGCTTGTGAACAAGGATTTATTCTGGGACCAGATAACGTGACCTGCAACGATATCAATGAGTGTGATTTCGAAAAGGTTCGTTTGCATCTTTAAAAATTCTTTTGTACTATATAATACAAAAGAAGAACATGTTTGGTAACAATAATGATTTTAGGATCCAGTCTGTAGTCAGATCTGCAACAACACGATAGGTTCTTTCATCTGCAACTGCATGCAAGGATATGTCCTCAGACCAGATTTGAGAACTTGCAAAGCACTGGGAGCCAATCCCACTTTGCTTTTTGCAAATAGGGTTGACATACGGCAGGTACTTATTCAGATTAGCTAGAGGTTGATGATTTCATTTAAAAAAGGAAACTAATTAAAGCAACACATTTCTTCCTACTCAGGTGAGCATGACGAGTCCCAAATACACATCTGTACTGAAAGGTCTTCACAATGCCATAGCTTTGGACTACCATTATAGAAGAAGCACCATCTATTGGTCAGACGTTTCCATGGATGTTATTCGAAAGGTTTACATAAATGGAACAGGAGCTGAAGGTACTGAGATAAACGTAGTCCTTCTAATTGATATTAGGTTTTGATTGATGTCAAAAATAATGATAGAGTTGTAAATGATATTAGATCTTCATTGATATCATCTACAATGTTACAGATGTAATACGATGGGGTCTACAAACACCAGGAGGTGTTGCAATCGACTGGATTCATGATTTGCTCTTCTGGACTGATTCTGGAACTAGAAGGGTTGAAGTAATCACTCTTGACACAAAAGTTAGACACGTCTTGATATCAAGTGACATAGACAAACCAAGAGCCATAGCTGTGCATCCTAACTTTGGATATGTTTACTGGACAGATTGGGGTATGTTTTCATTTCCTGAAACAATTTTCTATTCTGCAATAATAGCTTCATATAAGAACTTCCTTAATGTAGGGCCACACCCGAAAATCGAACGAGCCAACATGGATGGCTCCGACAGAAGAGAAATGATCACAGAGTCCATATTTTGGCCCAATGGATTGACAATCGACTACACAACGGATCGCATCTTCTGGACTGATGCCAAACATCATGTGATTGAATCCGCCCATCTGGATGGCTCCGATAGGAAGAAGATGATAAGCAAAGGTCTGCCTCATCCCTTCGCCATCACAGTTTTTGAAGACTCTCTTTACTGGACAGACTGGCATCTGAAAAGTATCTCTTCAGCAAACAAAGCAAATGGAAGAGGTTTCAAAACTATCCATTCGGGTCTGCATTTTCCAATGGATCTTCATAGCTACCATCCACAACGTCAGCCAGACTATGTCAATCATTGTGGAAATGATAATGGGAAGTGTTCTCATATGTGTCTTCCTAACAACACAGGCTATAGTTGTGTTTGCCCTGTGGGTTTAAAGATCAAGAGAGATGGAAAAACCTGTGCTAGCACTCCTGATAATATTCTGATTTTCGCAAGGAAGAAGGATTTGAGGATAATGCCTATTGAGGAGTCTGCTAGGGTTTATGATAATGTTATTCCTGTTGATCATGTACAGAATGCTGTGGGGCTTACTTGGGATGCTAATCAGGATATGATTTATTGGACGGATGTGGAGGCTGATACGATCAGCCGAGCTTTTCTGAATGGCACGAACCAGAGTGCCATCATCAGCCACAATTTGGGTAAAATGATTTATTAGAGGTGGTCAATAAATACGAAAAGATCATCAATGTAATCAGTGTAATAACACAGTATGATAAATAATATAAATCTTGAATTTCAGAATCACCAGCAGGACTAGCGATGGACTGGATCACGAGGAAGATTTACTGGACTGATGCTGGCACAAAGCGAATTGAATGCTCAAATCTGGATGGAACTATGAGATCTCTCTTGATTCATAAGAACCTTGACAAACCAAGGGACATTATACTAAACCCTCTAAGTATGAAATAAATTTTTAAGCAGCATGATCTTATTGCAAATCACTTGGTAAACTATATTTCTCTCTGCAGTTGGACATATGTACTGGAGTGATTGGGGCGAGAAGCCGAGGATCGAAAGATCTTCAATGGACGGTACTGATAGGAAAGTACTGATCGGAAATGATCTCACCTGGCCGAATGGCTTAGCAATCGATTTTGATAAGAAGAGACTCTACTGGGATGATGCTGGCACCCAGAAGATTGAGTATTCGAACTTGGATGGTAAAGGCAGAACAGTACTGATATCTTCTGGTAGGTTTCTAATTTTCGCTATCATAAACTAATATTTTAGATTGCTTAACTTTTTACACATAATTTTAGCTCTAAATCTTCCACATCCATTTGGTCTTGTGGTCCACAAAGACAAGATCTACTGGACCGACTGGAATACTAAAAGCATTCATCGAGCAGACAAAGAAACAGGAGCGAACATAACAGTCATCAGATCTAGTATCTCAGGTCTCATGGATGTGAGAGTCTTCCATCGCAGCCGAAAAAATGTGGCGAACCATCCTTGCAAGAGCAACAACGGAAATTGTTCGCATCTCTGTCTTTTGGTATCCAACTCTAACCGATTTAAATGTGCTTGTCCTACCGGCCTTGTTCTTGGGGTAGGTAAAACATTGGATATCAAATGAATAGATCTGACGATCTGATGTTTGGTAATCAAAAATTAACTCTACAGAATGATGGAAAGACATGTCCGGACGTACCGAAGAAATTCCTGGTGCTGGCTCATCGAGTAGATATTCGGGTTGTGTCTTTTGATGTTGACTACGCGTCGGATGTTGTTCTGCCAATTTCTTATCTGAAGAATGCTAGTGGAGTCGACATTAATTTGAGGAATGGCGATATTTACTGGACTGATCCTGGAGAGGATGTTATCAAGAAGACGAGTTTTAATGGTCAGGTTATAGAAACAGTAATTGATTCGGGAATCGAAACTGCCGATAGTTTGGTTGTGGACTCAATTGGGATGAAGGTGAGTTTTCGAGAGAAAACAAAGAGAGAAAGTTTTATCTTGTTTTTAAGAGACTCTAAAGTAGAAAATGATCTTTATTTGTTTTAGCTTTACTGGACAGATGCAGGTTTGAACAGCATTGAAGTCTGTGAACTTGATGGCAGAAACCGAAAGGTCTTAGTTTGGTCTGGTTTGGACAATCCTCGAGCAATCGCTCTTCATTATTCAGCAGGTCTCCTTTTCTGGTCTGATTGGGGACACAATGCTAGAATTGAGAGAGCTAATATGGATGGTGAAGAACGAACAACAGTAGTTACAGAAAATCTCGCTTGGCCCAATGGTCTCTCGATTGATGTCGAACAGGGTAGGATTTATTGGAACGATGCAAAGAAAAAGATGATTGAAGTTGCGGACCTTGATGGCAAAAACAGGAAAGTTCTTGCAGAGAAAGTGGAACATCCTTACGGCCTTGCTGTTATGGGAAATCGTGTCTACTGGAGTGACTGGCAAGCAAAGGCTGTTCTCCAGGTTGAGAAGAAAGATGGTTCGAGAAGAAAGGTACTGGTGGATAAATTGGAAGGAGTGATGGATATCAAAGGTGTTGACGTAAGTGAATTCTGGTTAACAATAATTCTGTCGATGGTTTTAGCTGGTTCATAATATAAATGAATTTATGAGTTTCTTCTTCCAGTGGTCAGATCTCAACGTGTCAGATAACGTCTGTGAGAAGAACAATGGTGGATGTTCTCACCTCTGTCTTCGAAATCCGAAAGGTTATTCCTGTGCTTGTCCAACTGGAATCATCATCAATGACGACAAAAAGACCTGCAATGCCACACCAAACAATTTCCTGCTCTTTGCTACGAGAAAAACACTGGAGAGGATTTCTTTTGATACCCCAGAGATGTGGAGCGTGGCTTTACCGATTGGTGATGTTCACAATGCCTTCTCTGTTGATTTCCATTGGCAAAAGAGGTTGATGGTCTACACGGATGTAAATCTCCGGATCATTAGGTATTGCTAAATCTCTAAAAAATTTAAGACCTATCTGTTAAATAGTATCCTTCTAATCTTAAATCATTTTCAGAACTGTCAACATGTACAACTTTACCGACACCAAAACCATCATCTCTGGGTCCAATGTCTCAGCCCCCTTCAGAGTCGCAATTGATTGGATAGCTGACAACATCTACTGGACTGATATGAAAAATAGCATCATTGAGGTAGCCAAAATCGATGGTTCAAGTAGGAAGAAGCTTCTAGAAAATCTGAAAGAGCCAAGATCCATAGCCTTGTTTCCCAGAGAAGGTTACATTTTCTGGACAGAGTGGGGTGATCATCCGAAGATTGAAAGAGCAAGTCTCGATGGATCCAATCGTAAAACGATCGTCTCAACTGACTTGCACTTCCCGAATGGTTTGTCCATCGACTGTGTGCATAGAAAAGTCTACTGGGCAGATGCTTTGAAGGACAGGATTGAAGTTTCCGATCTTCATGGTAGATACAGGGTTGCTCTGATACCGAATGCGGTGAACGCCTTTGGTCTAACTCAGGTAAGGGTATAATAACAACTTCAGAATTTGTAATCGTACTACTAGAGGTGATGATACAATTTTGTAATGTTTCAGTATGGAGAACATATCTACTGGGCTGATTGGTCTCAGGAAATGATTGAAAGAGCCGACAAGATCAACGGCCTAAATAGGATCAAGATTCGTCACTCTTTGGGAAGTGTTACAGATGTCAAGGCTGTTACAGCTGATAGACAAACTGGATGGACACCTTGTGCAATTGAAAATGGAGGCTGTAGTCATCTTTGTTTCTACATAAGGAAGAGTTATAAGTGTGCTTGTCCTGATAAAGCGGATCCTACATGTTCCACTTGTAAGTTGATGATCTAAGTTTGTTTTCCCGATGGAAAAATTTCTGTAGAAGAAACATCTGTGAAAATTTTTTCCATTGTGGATTGTCGATTGCTAACTGATCAATATCTTTTTAATATTATGTTTGAAGCTCCCAAAAAACAGATGCCACTTCGTAAACCCGGGACAGAAAACGACCCGAATTATGACGAAATAGATGAAGAAGAGGAGCTTCATAGGTCGGAGGTCGTGACAAGAAATTCGAATCGTGGACATGGAGATGATAAATTCAAAGATTATAAATTCAATCGTGAAAAGAGTTACAGTCTGAAAACCGTAGTGATTACAACAGTGGTCATGATGGGCATCACCTTTATTATTATCGTAGTTATCATTTATCTACTTTGCCAAAGGAAAACAAAGCAGAAAAAATATTTGTATGCGAGCAGACGGAATGTTCTTACCTTCTCGAATCCTAATTATAACGCATCGAGTGGCGAAATCGGTCCTGGTAATCAGCAGCAAGATAAAAAGTCATTCATTTGGAAAAGACTCAAATATGACAAATCTCAGGTACGTCTCCGACTTTTTATCTAAACAGAAATAGAATTATTATCAGCTATTGAGAGATTAATTTTTATGTTAAATTTTACATTTTTATAACAAATCAGTAATTAGAAGATTATTTTACAGTTACAGTTTGTTGTCTTCACCTGTAGCTTGTTGAGAAGAAAAGACCTTATTCTTATATATATTTTAAAATAATTGAAAGGTTTCTTCTTGTCGCGAAAAATTTAGAAGCTGCACCCACTAAACCCGTCGTCTTAATCTCGTGCTGTTTTTTTTTCTTTTTTCCAAAAACACATTGAATTATTGATTGCCCCGCCGTCGCTGTGATTGGTAACTAAATTTAAAAAATCGCGACTCTTCAGAAAGCCAATTCCTCAAAAGTCGAATGCCCAATAAAATTGCAACATCTGCCGCTCCATTTTATACAAATGAATGAAACAGAAACTACGTAGTGCCTACTTGAAACACGAAAAAATTCTCATGTCTGAAAAAGTATAAAGGAAAGATTGCAGAAGTTCGAAGAAATCGCTTTTAAATTCAAAATTGATCGTTCGAATCGGTCGAAATCAAGTTTTGTAACAATATTCTAAATAATCCTTCGCTCGGTTTCCCAGATTAGACTAGATTTTTTATTATCTAAATAGCTACTTTATCCAGAAAATGATAAAATATTTCATACTTAAGACTATATATATTTTCGTATTTTTTCTGAAAAGAGTTAATCGAGATCTGCCATAAAGCAAAAAAAAGTCCAAGCGGCGAAACAAGCTTCGTCCAAGAATTAGATAGATTTTCTTCAAAAATGATGTAAGAAATTACATAATTAGGTATTGAATATTGATGTTTGATAATAGACATTTAAATGGTATCTTCGATAGACATATTGATGAAATAAATTAATCTTTGCCTTTTTTCCCAACGAAATTTTTCGTTATACTTTTTAAGACTATTAAGTATAAACTTATTTTCAGTCTTGAATAATCATCAAGTTCTAGGCAATTCATTTAGTCATCAGAGTATTTTGAATAACACTATCGATATGAAAATGAGTTTATACTAAGCATAGACTTGTGAGAAATTTTGTGTATTCTTTCTGATAGAATCTTCTATCGAGAGGACAATAGAGAATTTTTTTAATGCGAAACAAAATAAATGCAGAGATTCCTTAAATAAAGATTGTAGGAATTAGGATAAAGTAGTTGAATAGCGGCTGATGAAAATTTAATTGGGCGATTGGAATGAGATGACGAGATTGAAACGAGATAGGCACTGTTAAGAAAATAAAGTAAACAAGGCACGATGAATGAAAACATGTGCGGATCAATAATTCATTGTATTGTAGGAGAGAGTGTACGAAGATAACGGGCAGACCTCGAGTCCGGAAGTCGTTTCTCTGATACCTCCTTCAGCGACCCCCAGCAGCAGTCGGGCGGCATCGGTCACCCCCAAGGAATCTTCGCCACCTTTGCCACACGTAATTCCACAGTTAGAAACAAGCTCTATTGTAGTTAATACTAAAAATCGAACTGTATTCCTTAAATAAGTAAAAGGATTTTAATTTGATCGAAAAAATCCCTGATGGAAAAGATATATTTAGAAACTCTTGAAGAAACTAAAACTTTTTGACTAAAAAAAAAGGAAGATGGGGGCAAAGTGAATGTTTTATTCAGAAGGAACAGTAAAAACTAAGAAAAAAATTTCTGGATTATTTCCCGTTGTTTTTATATTTGAAAACATTTTTTTTTTAATTAAAAATTTTAAACTCTGCAATTTTAAGTGCAATTGCATAATTAAAATTAAATAATTAAGAGATATATTGGGTTGGCCAGAAAGTTTTTATCATTTTCATAGTTTTATTTCACTTATGAAAACTTATGAATGGGAATTAATGAGTATAAAAGGGTCAGAAATCGAATTATTAACGTAGTCAGAATCGATTTTATAAAAAATCATTTTTTAAAGAAAATTAACTTTCTCCTACTAAATAATAATTTTATTGGGCCAACCCAATAAAAAATTAAATTTAAATTTGAGGTCTTGAAAACGTTCTTTAAGTATAAAAAATTCAAAGCTTTTATAATTTAGGATAAAATTATATTTTTAGTACTAGTAGTACTAGTACTAGTATTTTTTTCCACCAGAGGAAAAGAGGAACTAATATTTAAGTGATTCAATAAAATATACAAAATTTGTATAAAATTCTTTAACTACGCATTTGAATTCAATTTGATTTATTAAATCGATTGGCGATAAATTTCTAATCCACTTAAATAATAATTTCTCTAATCAAATTTTAATTCAAAGAAGTCTGCGTTATTTTTTTTTAACTACATCTTTTTGGCGTAACTAGTTTTTCATATACTTCAATCAAGAAATTATCGTTAATTATCGTGAGAAGTATTTGAAAATGTTAAATACCACTAAAACATACTTAAATTGTATTGTACGCCTTTTAAAAGTGTGACTGTACGAACCAAGTTTGAATGGGAATTAATGAGTATAAAAGGATCAGAAATCGAATTATTAACGTAGTCAGAATCGATTTTATAAAAAATCATTTTTTAAAGAAAATTAACTTTCTCCTACTAAATCGTAAGTGGATTATATGATTTTGTAAATAATTAATCCTTATAGTGCTTTGATTCTTAAAATTATTACAAGTATTAAAATTAAAAAAAACATTTATTTAATATTAAAATATACTATGCTACAATATTTTTTAATATAAACGTGTTTTTTATATTTTTAATTAAGATTAATTAATTTTTTTATTAATTAAGATGCGCGTGATTGTCGAGTTACGTTGCGCAGGCGTCGGATAATTTATAAAATAAGTTTTCATCTCTAAAATACTTTATTTTTTTAAATTCAGCAAACAGAATTCTAAAAAAATATCTACAATTATTTTCCTCTGTGACAAGTTGAAAAAAAAAAAATTGGTAAGACTAATGAACTCAAACGAAAGCAAATAAAAAACAGTATTTCTCGCTTAGCTCAAGTTTTTCTTAATTGTCATTTGTATTTTTTATAGTAGGAAGGATATTGTAAGTGTAACGTATTTTGCCGCTTAAAATCGGTCAGCGCATTGCTACGTATTTTTGTACTCGCTATATGCCTATCAATATATTTTTTCTACGTTATTAATAAATAGAATTCTAGACTCACGCAAATTTGCGATAGAATAGCACTGGTTGCTGTAAAAAAAAAGAAGGAAAAATTAAAGAAAAAATGTAATTTAAAAATAAGAAAATAAAAATATTCAAGGGAGATTGTTCCAGCTGGTTTGGAACATACCGACGTCTGCGCAATACGCAATTTATTTAGAAAAATATAATCGAAGAAAAGGGGAGGGAAATCCATTTAAAAGTGAGATTTAATAATCTGGTGCGAAAAAAACTTTTTGACACCAACGTCAGTTTATTCTAACGAAAAAAAAAAGAATGGCCAAGGAGAAAAACGAAGTTTCAGTTTAAATTTTATCTGTACTAATTTTGATGAAATTGAGTAAAATGAAAACTAAATTTAATTTTGATATATCGAAAATAAAATATTTCAATTATTTTTTTACGTAGTTTGTATATATACTAAAAAATTTAATTCTAATCGAAAATAATAGAGAAATATGTGAAAAATAAATTTTTAACATTTATTTCACTTTCGGATTAACTCTTTTTTTTCTCTTTCTTTTCAAAGAAGGGTACGAGATTCAATTGAATAATATCAGAATAATCAGAATAATAATAATAATAATTATTATTATTATTACTATAAATGATGAAATAAAAATAAAATAAATGATCGATTGCGATCAACGATGTTGTTATAATTGTTAACGATAATGCATGTTATAATTTATATTTTCATCTTCAATTACGAAATCCAACTCACTGATAAACGAAATAACAAATTTTCAGAAAAATTCGGATTTGAATATTTTTCTTTAACTAAGCTCTCTTATGAATTTTTCTGGAAATTAAAAAAAAGTGATTTTTGAAAAAGAATACAATCACTGAGTGTTTTACATTAATATGTAAACTCACGTTCAGCGACATTGCATTGTTGTAATTGTGTGTATTTGCGAACGAAAAGACTGTAAGAAATATCTGAAATTCGAGAAGAATTTCCAAAAATAGTTGGAAAGATTATTACTTTATTACTTTAAACTATAATTTATTTACAATATAATTAAATTATTTATTTATTTACATAAAGTAAAAAGTGATTCTTGCGAGGTTCAAAGCTCAGGTGAACCAAGCAAGTTGACCACTTTTTTTAACACAACAATTTTTTTAAATTACCAAAACACGAATAAGAATTCTTGGAAAAGATCATGTTAATGCAATTAACTGTTAGATTGAAAAAAAATCTACTACGAGTAAAAATCACTCAACATTACTTCTTCGGATTTAGAAATGACTTCAGCCGGCTCTAAAATTACATAATAAATACTAAATCAGTCCAATGATGAGCTGCGCTTGTCGAATTGTTAAGCAAGTTCTTCCTTCCAAAAAAGTATTAAAAAAAACATCCTCCAAAATTGTAATTCAATGGTAAAGTGCACTCAGCGAAAAAATTTTCTGGATATGTACTTTGTTTTGTAATCTGTAATCTCAATCCCTTAACAGTTTTCAATTTAGACAATATTTTAATTGAAAATGTTAAAAACCATTTTGAAATTGCAAATTTGACTCTTCTCTAAGAAACAGATTAAATATTTTCTCTGAGTGTCTACTAATAATAATACCAAATATTCTCAGTAGTAGTTAAGAAATTTCTCTGTGCATCAGATTTTGCCAGATATGTCACTTTATCCCGTCTAAACGTTTCTTTCGAACCGACAGTATTATATTTTTCGCGAGAAAAACTATTAAGATAGACATTACGAAAACCACCCGGACTATAAAATAAAAATAATTTTATAAATGAGTGTAAATGTATTCGAGATTTAAAAAAATAAAGCCCTTATTATCATCTGCTTGGTTTTGTAATCGTCAATATCATTGCATTAAAAGAAGTTGAAATAAAGGAGATTAAAAAAGTAATCTCGGTGTTAGGTGTATTTAAGAATTCGAGTTTTAGTCAGGTTGTAAGTCAATTAACTGGCGTTCGGAAAACCCAATCGGAAAAAAAAATTATTCGTTCACCTGACATTATTGTTTGCATTTTCAGTGTTAACAAAACCTCGCTCTGGGCCAAGAAAAAGAATATAATGAACGCTCTAAAGAACGATAATAAAGAATTTTCAAATACAGAATCATTCAATTCCATTTTTAATTTGAGATATTTTGAGATTTTTTAAATAGATTAAAAATTGTTATTACCGTTCATTGGAGAA
This sequence comes from Synergus gifuensis, assembly GCA_904066015.1. Taxonomy (NCBI): domain Eukaryota; kingdom Metazoa; phylum Arthropoda; class Insecta; order Hymenoptera; family Cynipidae; genus Synergus; species Synergus gifuensis. Next base: position 523,148 of record CAJFCO010000180.1, on the reverse strand, counting down.
ATTAGAAGAGTGTCTTGAAAATGATGCGAACTCAGCCTCATTGTCCTCAGCAGTTTTTGCTTCTCCGAGGGTGAAGAAACTATTTTATAAGAAACCTTGCATTATATTCTTTCAGTGCCAAAGCTAAAAGAAAACAAAGTATCCGTTATAAATGTGTAAATAAACGTATAATTAATAATTAAATGCGACAATTATACATTACGAGATAGAATTTAAGAGAATTACTGTAATATTTGTATAGAATTTGCGAGTAATTTTAGATAATTGTTTATTAATACACGTATTTGTACGTCATGCTGCCTCGCAAGACGTGGAAATAAAGATATTCTATATCCTAATATAACGTCTTGATACTTTTTAGAAATCTTGTTAATTTGATTTTTCCGTTATTTACAGATCAATTTGATTTTTTTTAAATAGTAAAGTAATGCAAAATTAAAAATATTTATCCACAACACTGAAGAAATCAGGCTGACGTACATTTATTTCAGTTCGAAGTACATATATCGACAAAGAGTCAATATTACATACATATGTATACTTTGTGCATAGTACAGATTGCAATTACATTGCACTTAAATTGTACAATGCATTCTGACGAATCATACCTTCCTGCTCATTAATCACAACTAATTATTAAAAATTATTTTCACGATTTACTTTGGCACTGTCTTCAAAAAAATTATCAATTTTTTATTAAATCAGCATCAAAATCTTTATCCCTTTTTCACCTATCGTTAAAATTTTAAGTGCAATTTAAAAATTATACTATAAAAATATAACAGGACTGGTGCTTATCGACAAAATGCTTTATAATTCGTTGAAAATAAAAATTAGATAGATTTTTCCTACAAACTTATCAATAGCCAACAGATTTCGCTCTCAATATTTCTCCTCGGCAAAAATATATTCACATACATTGATTAATTTAGATATAGATTGGGGATCACCACCAGCAATACATATACCAGATTTTCAGAATTCCTAGAATTTAGGAGAGGGAATTTAATAATTCAATGGAATTCAAAAGAATTCAGAAGAATTTTGAAAATACACACACCATAATTTAATAGTGGTAACCCCTGGAATAGAGATTTAACTTCCACAGATCGAACACAGAGTTTTATGTGTTGCCATAATTTTGCCCACAGTAAAAAATTAAAAACTTTAAGGAAAATCAACGGAGTGAAAACATGAGTGCATATTGATCACATAAAAACAACACAAATTGTAGTCAATACAATCACGAAACCTATAAATCTAACAACTAATAATGTATATCATTTACATAAAAAGTACTCGGAATAAGAAAACTATTGAAAAAGAATAGCAACTTGTAATTCGTACAAAAATGGTAGGAATTTAACAAAAAAGTTAAAAAGGGCTCTGGCAATTCCTATGTCTAAGGACTCGGCTAAGAGTAAACACATAATAGCCAATCATTGTCAGCAGAGTCTATCCTGCACCTTATTTTAAGCTATCTACAAAAATTACAATTCACAGGCAACGAAAGATATATAACATTCTATTTTTCTCAACGGTATTAAAAGATTAAGCAAGTGCATCAAAGTATCGACCATAATTTTCGAATAGAAATTACACATAAAATTATCTGCAAAGAAGATATTTTCAAATTATAGGAGTCGGAGAGACTCAAAATTGTCTTTGGCAATTAGCACCGTGTTGAAACGAAATATACTCTTAGTTAACAAAAAAATGATCTATTTCTAATATTCAACATAAAACTGTACACAACGCATCGACTTTAGCGCGTAAGTTAGTTTGAGGCCAACTTAATCCCTTAGTTTTTTCTAAAACACTTTTTAATTTCTCCATGGGAGACTGAAATCTAACAATTTTCTACGTCAATCACAAGAAAATTCAACTTTCTTAAGTATAAGCTTGGGCCTAGGAAAGAAAGAAGGATTCGCTATAGAATTTTCTCCTACGTTCGCCGTCTTGAAATTTTCAAGCTTTGTTCAAGTCGTGAAGCCTTAAAAATACATTTCTCATTTTATTTAAGTAATATTGTCGCAGTAAAAACACCCGATACCTGTATGATCCATGATACACGATTTAGAAAAGATAAACGTAAAAATTGGTCCATACTGATTTGAAAAAATACTGAATTTATGAAAGCTGCTCAAAAATAAAATTATAATTAGCGTCAGTCAAAGAGTTTCATTCTCACATGGCAGTTAGGAGAATAAGAAAACAAGAAGCGTATTCTGAGTTGCGATTGCGAGAAACGCTAAGACGCTAATGGAATGTGATCAGTTTGTAAAAATACAATGGAAAAGTTACAGACAAATCTGTTATTATTTCACTGTTCTAAAATCTTTGATATCTTGGATGGTTTTTGTTTCTTTCAAGTGAAGAAAATGTCGATCGATAAATCGATATCAAAGGTCAGTTGCTTAAGAAAAGATACATTACTTATTCTGCAGTTCTGGAAACACCTCGTACATTAATACCTCGAAGATGTCCTGTGAAAAGAATATCATATCAATATTAAATCATCTTTTATTACAAAGAAGCTTTCTTGGAATTTAAAATTAGACTCTATTTTCTGATACTTACATAAAAGAGTTGCTTGTTGAGATTCACGTTCTGCAAAGTGTCAAACACTTTTGTAGCGCCACGCTGAGCACTTTGCGCTCCAACCAAATTCGTTAAAACTTCAGGTACATTATTTAAAAACTGTCTCCGCGCCTCACCACGAGTTTTAAGTTTTTCCTCGTCCGTTCTAACAACTGAATCTGAAGCTAATTGGCCATTGGGCCACCAGGATTTCGAGAAGAGTTGAATGTAATAATGCAACATTGGTTCCGAAAAGACCCAGGCAACTGTGTCTCGCACTTGCCTGATGATCAGAATATATTATTTGTTAAATTTCTTCAATTTAGTACCAAAGCTTTGATTTATCTTACCTGTTTATCGTCCTTCCATAAGTGATTTGCACAAAGGTAATAAGCGACCTCCTCAGCCAACGAAAAACACCCCTTAGATCAAACACTTCACCAAGAAGGGCGTATAAAGGTTCAGCAATTGCATCTTTTCCAGGGCCGAGAAATCCGTCAGTGGAAGTTCGTCCTGTTTCACTGTCATCCAAGAGCAACGAGTAATCCTCCTCGTCGTCCTTTTCCCTCGAATCTCCACTCCCACTTGAGCCACTACTATATTTCGAAGAGGAATTAAATTAAGAGAAAGTCCTTGGTAATTATAATATACTTTTATTTAAATTGATATTAATATTATATTATAAGATACCTTTTAAAAAGAGTTGAGAGGGAGAAACGAGATTTCTTTGGAGAAGGGGCCGTGTGTTTTAAATGTTCGGAACTTGGACTTAGGAATGCATAAAGAGCTTCACTCTGGTTTAACCTATCATCTTCCAACACGAACTGCAATGCAATAGAAAGATGGAATATTTGATAAAAAAAATAAAAAAATAACTTAAAAAGATGTAAAATGAAAAGTAGAACATTTAAGTAAATACAAACATTTAAGTATCTCTGAATCTGTGCCTTGGCCTTGTCGATCGAGTTCTTATCAGATTTCCCAAAGAATTTGAGAGGCTGGGAGGGAAGTTCAAGATTCTTGACGCTCGAGCACAACTGACGAAGTTTTCTATTAAGTTCTTGAAACTCATTCAGTTTTCTTAACACCACCCAGCCAGTTGATATTTTCTCTTCACTTGCCTCGTCCGCTGCCATATGAACGACAAGGATAAACTGGGGAGGATCTCCATTATCGGGCATCTGTAAAAAAATCAGCAACCAACTCTCACTAGACTCTAAACCATAACCATGTTACATTAAAATGATCAAACCTTGGATTCTTACCTCAGCACTTTGGACATCAGCTCTCCATCTACCCAAATGTTCAGCCCACATTTCCGTGTGAGTCAAATGAGCCTCCAGCTGTCGCTTTTCTCCCTGAAGACTCTCTACTTCCTTTGCTAGAATACTCAAGACTCGACTTTCTGGTTTCAAGGAAGACCTCAGAGCTTGCAGAGCCTGCATTTTATTACTTAATTTTTCCTGTAGTTGATCTAGTTTACTCCTAGCATAATTTGAATGCTCGCCGACTAGAAGGACAGATGTGTCTGAAATTGTTCCGTCAATCTGACGATCTTCGATAAGACCATCAGCCCTTTCGTTGATTAGCGCCTCTTGCATTTTTGTGTAGTGGTCGCTAACGATGTAAGAGGGATAATATTTTTCCTGGAGAGTTTTTACGACATTCTCTTGCACCTCGTAAAAGACATCTGGACCCTTGTCACCCAGCAAGAAGCTCTCCATCCTCTTTCGAACGTTCTTATCTACTTTTATCTCAGCTGTTGGGGATCTAATGTAAGTATAGAAAATTTCGGCCCCAAGTTGGTGCCAATTAGATCTTTCCGCGGCTCTTAATTCTTGCACCGCTGCCCAGTAACCAATCAAACCTTGGCTTGAAACTTGTTCCAAAAACTGCGAGAGGTGCCTCCTACCGATTACGTTTTCCAAAATTGTAGATAATGGTAAGACTCTCCCCTCACCCATCGCATTTGGATCAGATAAGTCACTTTCCTGAGGAAAATAATATTAATATTGAATATAAATGTCTGAAGGTTCAAAAAAATGAGATGATAAAAATAAACCTGTATTGGATATCCATCCCAGCCTAAAGTCTGCATATGGCACTCGCAGGTATTTTTTGCGTAAGTCAGCTGACTAATATATCTCTTAAGTTTTCTAGCCTGAATCGCATCCGATTTGCCTAAAGAATTACTCTCAGGATCCAATCCCTGAGCTCTCTTAACATTTTGGATCGTTGTCGCTTGCATGATCTCTGTCATTATATTATATCTGATATGTTTTAGAACCACAAGGTCACGTGAGCCTTTGATCATTCGAATAAAACCCTCGAAGGATTCAGCATATTCGTACGTTTTTCTATGCATCGCCTCTGCCATTTGCTGTTGTTCGATGTACAAAAGAATTTTTTGGTTTATGTAGTCCGGATCTGTTATTAGGTCTATTGCAGGTTTCAAAACTGAAAGGGGACTTAATTTGTATAAGAATGATCTAAAACGAATTTAAAATTCTTCAAGATAATTTTGAACCATAAACTCACTTTTGCAAGTGACTATTTCCCTGAGGAGAAATTTCGTTGGAGGCAAGGAGTAACTCCGAGGCAGGAATAACATAATGCAGAGTTCGCTGACTTTTCTTAGGTATTGTAGTTCAGCTTCTCGAGACATTAGATGTGGCGATAAAATAAATACAGGGTCTTCTCCCTCGGAACTAAAAAGTAAAAGATAAACTTGATTTTTGTGTACAATTATGGTTTTAGTCTGGGTTGTAATTTGAATTTTTGAGAAGTGTGGACTTACACTGCTGCTTGAGCAATTCTAATTTTCTCAAAATGAAACGTGACTCTGTTTACTATACTGCAAGCAACAAGCCTAGTCGGATCGACATGAGAGAGTCTGTCGTGAAGACTTTGAATAGCTCCCCAGATGTCCTGTTTCATACTGTCGATTAATTTTTCCGATCCAAATGACAGATCATTTAACCAAGCACCTACAAAGTCCCGGAACGCTAGATCTAGTAGGTTTTGTAGAGCACCATCCACTAGACGTGTAAAAACGACAGGGTAGCGTAACTGTTTTCTGTTACACATTGCTTTAGGCTCATAATTTTTCTAAAACAGAAATTAAACAAAAATTCAAAAGATTCGTTCTATTCACATTAATTGTCTGCATCAATTTTAAAACTTCCAAAATTATACAGTGTCACTTTTAAAACCGTGAATTTGAAAGTATCCAATTTTTAACATTTGAATCCAAAATTATTCAATTTTTAACTATTTTACTTAAAAATTTCTGAAATTCCTAATGTATCTTTAACTTTTAAAGAATTCCACACCGAAGTTGTTTAATCTCATACAATTTCATAGAGTCATTTAAAATAATTCAACAGATTTTCCTACAGCAAATTAAAAAAAAAAGCCATTTAACTTTTTATTTTTATAGCACGGTTGGTCAAAATGATTAAAAGTTTATTTTGTCTACGAGAGAATCCTGTTTTTATCTTATTATTAAACTCTGAACGTTTGAAAGATAAAAAGCGTGCAGTCAGAAATTTTTATTCTAGTCCTGTCTTCAAGAGAAATTTAATGAAATATAAATTTAAAACTCATAGAGTAAATGAGTTGTTTAAAGTGCGATTTAATCACGCTCTTTATTATAAAAAATTCCAAGCCATCAGGGAAACCTGATAAAAATAGAAATCTACTGTCAAGATGGAGCTTTTTTAATCGATACGTATAATATAATATACCATCTGTTATCCTTATTCTTTAATCTGAAAACATCCCCAAATATTATAAAATCTAAGAATAAAAGAAACAAAAATTCCTATTTACCATAAGCATGTTGCGAAAAGCATCAAGTTCTGCAATAGTTTTCGTTGTACCTCTTCCAGTTTGATGTTTTGGTGACAAGGCGATATGAATCATGATAACGATCGCAGGGCCCAGCAACACACAAGACAAAGTCAAAAACCCGTATGATAAAATCCACAGCAAGTTATTCCAAAATACAAGGAGAAAGGAAATAACAACCACTGATCCAATTACAATAGGCGAAAGCATCTTCTGGTGCTCGATTATTGCTTCTAGGTTATGTTTGTTTATCATAAGAAATTTCGTCTTCGAGTCGTCTTTGCCGATTTTGATTTTCGACCCCGGGATATGCATTTAATCAATTATATCGTACTACATGATTCATCCCATGTTTACGTGCATTTCCAATGAGTTTCTCGCCTTTTTTTTAATGTTCGTGACACTTCATCAACCGACAAACACCTCCGCAAGTTGGAACTCCAAACTCAACTGTTGTAGATTTGTCGCGTATACACTTTTATCCCCCCATATCCCCCCGAGGGTTAGCAATGTCTGCATGACCTAGTCCATTTTTTAAATCAAATATCTCACATGAGGTGATGAGAATTATAATTTTTTTTTGGCGGCATTATCAGCTGCCAGTGTTTATTAAAAACTCGTTATTTTAATAAGTACATACATACATAAATGGAGTAAATGACACATATGACAATGACGTATCATGTGGTATCATGGAAGTCTGTTCTCATAAACGTCAAACGCAGTCAAACGTCAAACGTCACCGAAAACGCCGAAAACTATATAACTATATATATATATATATATATATAGAAATAAATAAAAATATTTATTGTGAAAATTACGCACCGCC
>CAJFCO010000180.1:498142-515787 GCA_904066015.1 Synergus gifuensis | reverse complement strand
CGAGGATTTTTTCAATAGGTGTAATTCATATTTTAAAACGATTTTGGTCTAGGATTAAAAATTAGAGTTTGAGTATTAATTATTAATTTTCGAAGGATATATATTTTTCATTAGTTATAATATGCAAAACTGACAATTTGGCTATGTAAAAGTAAACTGAAACTTGACTTGCACGGAATGTTTCTCTGAAGAATCTCAAACATTCTTTAGAGACTATATACAGAAAGCACCTCCATGACACAAGACGGACAATTATTTCGAAACAGAAAATTCATTAATACACCTGTAATTTTTAATTTAGTGTAATATAATATATTATCTTAATAGGCTAAATAAAGTAATATGCAGTAATAATAATACAATTTGATGTTTACAATTGTTAATCGTTTATAAATCACTGTATGTGAGCGCTTTCCTTGACATGTTGACGTTGACATACTTTGAGAACGCGTTGATACTTTCACACAGAGAACATATCGGTTATTTCTGCAAAGCCATTCTCTGTTATTCTCTGAAAATCTTTGTTATTATAAACTACAATTTCACTTTCAACGCGCACGCATTCGCGAAACGATTCTATTTTCTCATCTCACGCTTCACCCACGATGAGAGATAATTAAATTTCCCTTGGATTTTGCTCCGACTGATTCATTAGCTCAGAAGAGCTCGAATTTCCTTGTGCATGTGGCAAAGAAAGTCAACGTAGCTTACATTTCCGTCAGAACTTCGATCTTCAACAAGGAAGTGTCGGAATACCATCTCAAGTTTATCTCGTTGCCTCACCATTGTCAACTGTAATTATCGATCAATATTATTAGTAAAAATAATAATAGAGTATTTAAGACGTAATGTGTAACTAAAAGGATTATTTGTAGACGTTATATCCTTTAAATTAATCATCTTACCCGCATGCAATGATGTCTCTGTGCCCGAACACTACTGATGATGTCATTGACGCGTTTGCTCATTGGAGTATCTAGAACTGGAATTTTCGTACGGTCTGTATCAATTTGTGATACTGAAGGTACACCGAAAACGCTTTGAACCCACTGAGAACTCAGTCCCAACCCTAGCCACAGGAACATGTGAATTCCATTTTCTGCAAAAGAATATCTTTTTAATATACATTTTTCTGGGCAGGAAATTGCAGAGGATAATTTCTTTTAGTAATCTTTTAGTAATAATTTCAGTGATAACTAGCTGAGAATCTAAAGAAATTTACCTAGCAAATAACAGCCGTCCTCCGTAATTTTATCAAAAGAACACCGCAACATTTGCGGTAATTTCGTCTCCTGTGGATCTACGTTGTGAAGAGGAAGAAGCCGTGGATAAAAGTAGTTCACTGATGTGTAGACTGGCATTATACAAACAGCTTGCATCACGTATGATCTATCGTCAATCATCATGTCTGATCCTGAAAAACAATTTCGTGTTAAGTAAAATTCCATTTTAACATGAAATTAAAGAGAATTAAATTATAATTTTTATTGTGAAAATTACGCACCGCCAGATATAGCGTCGCTCTTCATCAAGCAATTAACGTAAAGAGGCAGGAGTTTCATACATTCAGGAAGTATTAACTGTCCAGCACTGCTTGGAGCCGCACAATTTTTTCTGTAGGCAGCCAACATATTGGCACATCTCGAAACTAGATTTTCTTTCACTACCTTTGAAGAATGTTCCAATAACTTGAAGATACCTTAAACCAAAGTATAAATCTCCATAAATATAATACAAATAATAATCAATAATTCTTCCAAATCTTATTTTAATCTTCCAATTTCACTTACTTTGCTTCGAGAAGAAATTGACGATGGCATCCAGATCACACGCGCGATAGAGCTCAGCCATTTGCGAGGATGTTTTCAGACTGAGGTTGATAATTCGCAACCTTCTAATTCCTCCACAAGACGTGTACAAAACAGCTGCCTGGATATAAACACCTTCTTCCTCTGTTAGTTTGTCGTCGTGTTTTATTTCAATTGCAACTGCCTTATCGCAATCTATACTTGCAAGTTCCATATCCGTCGTGTTGGACATATAAAAGTGTCCATAAAAATCTGTGGGCCTGACTCCAGTCGACGTTCTTACGCGCATGACGACATTGAAGGCGACGGGCCTGCTAATGTTGTTAATGACATCTGTAATTAATCTCTCTCCGTCAATATCCGCTTGGAAATAAGTATATTTGTAGATTTCTCCTCCAGTAAGTCTGCAAACTTGTCCGATCGTAGCCAGATCTATGTATGAGTTGTTAAAAACGTAAAGGTCAACGCAGCATCCTGCAGCAACGCAATCTTGGCCTAGTTGGTTGTAAACGGTGTTTTGAGGAGCTGAATGGTGGGAAAAAGTAATTGAAATCATTAAAACCAAAATTGAGATCGTTTAAGGACAAGTTCAATTTTTAATATTGTAGAAACTTACCTAAAATTGTCTTCTCTTTATCTGTTCCTAGTAATTTCCTATCGTCTCTGTTTTTCAGTTTGCCTGGTGCCTCAGCTATCGGTAGTGAGGAATGGAATACCAAAAGTTTTCCTGTGGACTCAGATGCCTTCAGGGCCTCCAAACCAGCTTGAATCGCCGGTGCCAAAATTGTTTCTGTTTCCCGCGTATCCGAAAACATTGTTGGTATTTGTACCATGAGACTATCGATAACAGCTTCACTCTCTTCAGGATCACACAAAAATCCATCGAGCAAAGGCATGAATACATCCTGGACATCGCCCACAACCATCATTTGCGGTTGGGCAAGACAAGATTTGATATTATAAAAGTGAACAGTGTTATTGTAGGTGATGAACCCAACTTTCATATTTGTCCTCTGTTGTCCCGCATCAACTGGCAGGTTGCGAATGATATTTTTCATCTGCGCACAGATCAGATTCACTAATCCAGATTTAACTGTATTATAAGATACATCAATCACGAAAATAAATGCTGGAGGTTTCGGAAATTTATTCTCTGGACAATAGTCCTTTGTGGCTAAGAACTCATAAGTTCCGAGCATTAATTCCGGTCTTTCATATCTGTCCATTCTCTGGCCAGTGTGATCCAAATGCTGGAAATATTCCGCAGGAACTTCGGTCGTGGCTTTACAGAACATGCATTGGAATCTTCTTCCCGAGTCGATAAATTGCATGAAGGGACTCATGTAAGCCTTGCATCGAATACATCTCACTGGTCCAATTTCTCCCATGTCAACAATTGGTGGCTCGTATTCGTCCTCTTCGACTCGAGCCATTGGACTCAAAATTAAACCGAAAGGAACACTTGTCTGTTTCATTATGTCTGTCGTCGTTGGTACAGTGTACATTGTCGATCTGATGAATCTCGGCGAAGCATTTCCCTGATCCTGCACTGTGAATTTCGTCGTCACCAAGGGAGGTATCATTCCCTTTTGGTTGGTAGCGAAAATCCCTCCTCGTGATCGTTGATCATCTAAAATAACTTGAATTGGACTAGGCATGTTATCAGGATCAAGTCGTCTAGCTTGCTGCTGTTGCATTCCTTGTTGATATCCACCTGCACCTGGAACTCCAGCTTGGTATGGACTTCTCTGATTCGCGTAAACATCTGGAGGATTTTGGTAACCTTGCTGATGTAGCGGTTGCATCTGTTGATATCCTTGCATCGGTACTCCCTGTTGGCGGTTCATTCCCACTGGATTTCCAACAGATTGTCCAGGCAAAGGTGGACCAGACATATATTGCTTCTGTCCCGGCATTTGGTTAAATTGGTTCATTCCCTGGGACTGGGGACCTATTAAGTGAGGCTGAATGCTATGCTGTACAGGTAAAGAAGGGCCAGAAAGACTTGGCTGTGAACCGGAGAGATTTTGTTGTCCATGAAGATTTTGCAGGGCAATACTTTGTTCAGCATGCATAGGAGGACCAGATACATTGTTTTGTCTGGGCAATGGTGGACCAGATAAATTTTTCTGACCATGCATCGGAAGACCAGGCAAGCTTTGTTGTCCAGATATTGGAGCACTAGACAAATTTTGTTGTCCAGGTAAAGGCGGCCCAGAGATTGTACCAGAAAAGTTTTGTTGTCCGGAAAAGCTTTGTTGTCCGGACATTGGGGGCCCAGAAAAATTCTGTTGACTCATCATTGGTGGACCAGATAAATTTTTATGATCCTGTGGATGTTGATTTTGTCCGGGCGTTGGAGGACCAGCAAGATTTTGTCCAGGCATTGGCGGTCCAGAAAAGTTTTTTTGAGGAGGGAAAGAAGAAGGAGGGTATTGATTAGCTTGAACTCCAGGGACATTGTTTTGCCCAGGAAGAGGTGGTTGTCCAGGGAGAGATGGTTGTCCAGAGAGAGGTGGTTGTCCAGGGAGAGATCCTTGCCCTGGTTTTCTCATGAAAGGCGTCTGTTCGGGAAATTGTTGTTTCATCTGTTGCTGTTGACCAGGAAATTGAGGATTTGGGCTGGGTGTTTGTCTAGAGAATGGAAGACTTTGAGAGCTAGGTGGCCCTTGATGATCCTGCATCGGTGGATGAGAGTCATTATTCTGAGACGAAGATGTCGTTTTACCTTGAGGAGGACCTCCAGGTTCTGCTTCTGTTTGAAAATGAGTTGTAATTAGTTAAATTTTACACCAATCTTAACGTATTAATTTTATTTTTTAAATATTGGTATCAACTTATTACAAAGTAAATGCCGAAAATGTTTTAAATATTAAAAAGGAAAATTACCTGAACCTTGAGGCACGTGATCTGTGAGATTATTAAAACCATTAATATTCGATGGTGTTGATGGCACCATATTCCCTTTTTCGGGCGGATGAGAAAAACCTTGCTGTAAAATTAAAATAATGCATTTGATTGATAAATTTTTTAAAAAATATAATGTATTAAATAATTAAATTAATATTTTTGAAAGCTTACAGTTGGGGGTGGCCTTTGCATATTTCCCAGAGAGATATTTGACATTTGATTAACTAAATTATTTTGATTCACAGGAGATTGCATCTGTGTGCTTGGATGTAGACCGTGTTGAGAGTTCGAAAATTGCCCTGAAAAATAAGGTATGATTTGTAAAAGCAGGGTATCGACTGATTTTTTAAATTCTTCAACTCTTTGAAGCAGACTTAATTAAGTAAGTTATTGCGACTAATTGAAATTCTCGATATTCTAGGTTCCAGAATTTACCTTGCACATTATTTTCATAGTAGGGAGCTTGTGGCAGTGGTGGCATATTTCCAGAAAGTGGTGGTCCCGCCATTGCTTTTTGAGGAGGGTACGTTTGTGGATTATGGGAACTTTTCAACATATTTGGAGGAACGTTTGCATTTAACTCCCCAAAAGGTGGTGCACTTTGTGCACCACCATAAAAAGGGGGTTGCTGTTGCTGATGTTGTTGATGAATGTATTGTGGATTCATTTTTCACTCTGAAAAGAAAAAAAAACATAAAAAATCTACTATTTCGAAAAACAAATAATCTGACACTTTGGAAACGAAAGAAATCATGTTGATAACCTTTGGACTGTGGAAATATATAAGAAATCAGAGTTCATCTCAAATATCAAAGAAAAACCGGATAATTACAAACACTTCCACACAATTCAAATTACACAATATACTTTCTTCACACAAGTTTTCCTTATTTTTCGAACATATGGTCCAAGAAAAACTCTCTCATTAACCTTCTATGTTACTTAAATTCCAAAGGAATGATTAAAAATTGTACCTACAAAGAATACATATGTAAGCATGACAACAATAAAACAAGATTCGACAATAAAAAAATGCATTCAGCTCTCCTTTCACTATGTGGTTTAAAAACTGGTTTACATTCGATAGGTTAATTTTTATTACACATCCGGGAGAAAATTAAAATCAAATTAAATAGAAAAACAATAAATGGGAGTTAATAAATAAGAAAAACATCCATATAATTAAATAAAGAAAAGGAAATACGGAGATTACAAAAAAATATAAATACTATATTGACAGGTTGAGCATAACCTAGAAAAAATTTGAAGGCTCAGAAGGAAGATTTCGACGATTTAAAATAAGACGATTATGACAAAACTAAATTTTTGTTATCTGTGATTCTAATCATTTAAATTAAAGCATCATTAAATCCCACATTCATGGAAAAAATGTATGGAGTAATAAAGCCATTTTGCATGACAGTTGCATGTGGAGTAATGACGATTTTTGGGTGGAAAAAGGGAGCAGAAAACTTTTCAGTACTCACGATAAATCGTTGAACGTTTTCACAGTACCATAACAAAATTGAACGTATTCAAAAATAACTATTTGTTAAATTAGAAAGAAAATTATTGTACTGGTGCAACAGCGAACTGCTGCCTTTGCCACGTAAGGTAGCATTGCGCATGCGCTCACTGCACGTTGACAGGTCCACGTCATAACAAAAATGAGGACAGTGATTTTAGAGAAGTTTTTGTTCTTAATTTTTTATGAAAAGTGTCATTTGGAAAGCTATCAGACGATTATCCAATAAAGTGAATAGTCGAGTTATTCGGTGTCAATTTTTGGGTAGAAGGAAGTTTTTATTTCCGAGAAAACTGACCTAAAAGAGAAGCAGATGTCAAGGTGTACGTCATCGGGTAATGCTTGGTCGATAATGCAGATTTGGTGGGAAAATTCAAATGGGAGAAATTCGTTCACAAGGTAATATGCTTATATCACTTTAAATTGAATTTTAGTCTTCATTTCAGGATACATTTTTCATTTCCGTTCGACTATTACAGCCAATAAAAAAATATTTTTAATGCTTCTTTTACAGTCGCGGTATCAAAAAAATAGTTACTACCTATTATTTTTAAGTAATATTAATTTTAACGTAGGCAGTATTATTTTTACGTATCCTAGGGCAATAAATTATAAACTAACTAATTTGGCAAAGTATGAAAATCTCATTTTTAGAATGGCGTAGGTCCTCGTGGGAGGTGACGTGCGCGAACGAATATGAGCGCACTTGCGCCTAGTAGAACGGGAACTTCCGTACCACACGGTGTTTTTAATTCTGTGTACACGATCTTCCCAAAACGATTTGCAAATTTCCCCTTCATATTAAGATTAATTTCTAAAAACAATAAAAAATTACGCGAGTTTTTAATTAATTATATGATAAAGTTACTCTGAGAACCGGACTCATAAATTGATCAGGTTTTATCGAAAACATTGTGTAAAGGATAAACGTGCAGGTAATAATTCTCCTCCTGGGAATGTGGAACTCGTTTGTCGTCAGAGCATCCAGCCAAGAGGTGGGTAAGTCTTTTTTAATTATACATTTATTTTATTTTTTATTTTTATTACATGTTCTAGGAAGAAAAAAAAATTGGTGTAAAGACTCTGTTATTTTATACTTTTATTTCCGGTCTTGTCTTATCAAATCTTAAATTCACTGGCAATTTATATTGAATTTTTTATTATATATTATATAAGTATATTTGGAATCATATCATATCTCGCAGAAAATTAAAAATGAATCTGAATTTCTGATCTGGATGAACACTAGAATTGTAGCGCATATATATTTTTATGCTTTAAAAAATACATGTCCCAGTGGGCAAAAAATTTAAAGAAGTTTTTAGAACGTCCTAAAGACATCCTAAAAACGTCCTATGTCAGGCCAAAAAACGTCCAATGTTCTAAATACGCCCTAAAAACATCGTTGGAACATTGGACGTATTTTGGCCTGACATAGGACGTTTTTAGGACGTTTTTAGAACGTTCTAAAAACTTCTTTAAATTTTTTGCCCAATGGGGTCTTATGTAAGAAATATTAATTTTACTTGTAAAATTTAAGTCACTTAGTCATAACTGTAACATTATGTCCTCTTTGAATGAAAATATTTTATCAGTGCAATTATATATACCTTCATAAAACTGCATTACTCCAGATTGTTAATAAGGGAATCTAGGGGCACAAAAATAAACGAGATGGGCTATATTTACTGTAGAATAACATCTATTTAAGAAATACGAATCTGAATCTCAGCGATTCTATCTTGATTTTCGCGAAACGCATTTTACACTTTTTTTTTTTATTCAAAAAATGGGATTTTTTTTAATGAAAGAGAGTTATCTGCAGTGGGTTGGTTTCGATAAGGAAAGAAGAATGGTTGTTGCGATTATCGATCTCGGTGTTACAGGTTTGAAGCTTCGTTTCGAGGTCACCGGGTCCCACTGACTGAAATAAACAGCCCTTCATGAACTTGCTCCTGAAATTTTTTTCTCATATATATATATAAGGAGTACTTTTAAAATTGGGGCATTTATCTTTAAAATAAATACAATTTCCAAAGGGTATGCGTTTAACACAATATATGTATGCTTCAAATGTTTAATAACAGTTACATATTCCCTACATACGCTACAAATTATATATTTTTTTTATTAAAAACTGAGTATTACTATCATTATATAAATTTTACATCTGTTGGCCCTATAGAAAGTCCCTATATATATAATGAGTGCGATATGCTCAACGCAGAAACGAAGCTCTATAAACATTTAAATTTAAGCAGATCTTCCGATTGCTTTGGGTGTGTGTGATTGACAAACAGGATGCGATAATTTGCTGCATTGTCAACAGTTAGTAGCATCCAACCTATAGGAAAATATGCAAGAAATAACGTCACTTTTAAGATACTGAGCAAGAAAATGTTGTACTAATAACTTAATATAAATAATTGAATTGGAATGACAATTCGATAAAGACCATTTTATTTGGTCGATATAAATGTATACATATTATTTAAGGGCTATATCAGATGGTCTTTACCATGCTGACATTCTCATATATTTCAATTTCAAATATGTATCTTATTTCAATTATTTATATTACATGTATATATAATTGTGGGTAAAAGGATCGTTAAATGTCAATAGAGTCAGTCACGTGTTCGAATCTTTATCACATGATTTTTAATACAAATGTAATTAATTATAATTAAATTATTATTATTAATTCGGTATAAACTTGTCAAGGATTCAAATATAAAGTAAATGTTTATTAAAAATAGGATAACTTTCGGATACAGAATCTACGGTTTACAAATTTATTTGCATCTTTTCGAAGTCTATAGACTATAGATCTATAGATGCTCTACTCTAAGGAAATTTAGGTACCTCAGGGTACCTTCCCTTTTCCTAAACTGTGAGGGTGTTCGTATCCCCCTCTTGCAAATTCTCGTAAGTTGTCTACGTCCATCCAGATGTTCCGTACAATTTTATTGATTTATTATCTCTACTATTTCATTAGTAACTTCTTACTAATTCAGGTTTAGAGAGTAGGTACCCATTTAAGTAAAAGTGGAGAAAAGTTTGGTCTACCTGGGCCTGCTGTAAATGAAAGATTTGGAGATAGCTCGGCCTTCACAAATTCTAAATACTAATCCTCATCCGGCGAAAATCCATTTCTACAATCTATAGTTTATTACTAAGTCCTTTGACTATTTTCACAAAAGTCTGAAAATATTACTACACAGAATTCTTTTTTCCTGAGGAAAAAATCTATTATCTAAAATTTTACAATTTTCTTTATTTGTGTAATCCCCCTGGGAAATTCGTGTGGAAATACTTTTTCTCAAAGAGAAATTGAAAGCACCAGAGAAATTTCTATGTGAATATATTTTGTTAACATATGCATTGAATAATTGATTGATTCTTATTTTTCTTGTATGATACGAGTATTAGCAAACGGAAAATGAAATAGGAGTGATATAGATGGAAAATTATTTCCATCAACTTAAAAATATTTACTCAAAGTTTGTTGTTTGATTGTTTTTCGATTAGCTTATTATGTGTATGGGCGAGAACCATTCATTATTCATTGTTGAGAAATATTGATTGAAATGTCGCGATATTGGTGTTTTTTATGGTTTTCCCACGATTTTTCTTATCTTTGAGGTATTACATCCAGAAGCAGTTAACTTATTATTGCTAAATCGAAGAACTTCTTATCTCTTCTCTTAGTGGCCCCCAGCAAGAAACTCTTTGCGTCATACATGACTATTGTAATTTGTCGCGCAATGTAAGACTGTAAACGAAAACTCATATGATGAATGAATTGTATGACATTTTAGCTTAATTTATTCAAATTCATATATAATATAATATTTTCAGGGTGGTGACTTGACTGGAAATGATGAGAAAAAATTTTTTCTATAAATGATTAAAATGTTGATTACACGAATGTTTGAGGGAGGTTTGGCTCCGGATATTATTAAATAGTTTCCGGACTGGATGTTTCATTTTTGAGATTTTCTTTCTTTCTGAATGTTTCCTACTCGCTTTTCATGACAATCTAATTTTCTCCCTCTTCCTCTGGCTCCCAGAGTCACTACTACCCAGATTCGGGAGGTCTATACTCTGGTCTCTGGTCGGAGTTTCCTGCCAATTTCTTAGTATGGCATCGTATTCGATGCCTATAGGTTGTGGATCTCTTATTTAAATTATCGGAACATTCAAAGCTCATTACTGTGAATTAATATCCCTAATCATATAGAATCTAATTATTATTAAGTTGAAAAGATTGTTAATATAGTTAAAATAAGCAATAAATGCAAAATAAAGTAGTAAACAATCTTGAAGTGCAATGATGTGATTTTTATTGTTAAGTTCGTATAATCTTTGGTGTTTTAAATGTTAATGAAAATTTCTCAGTGATTGTGAACATATAGATAAAGTATAGTAAAGATTTATCATTGTGTGTGCATGATAAGAACCGGTAGTCAAAATCTTGAAACAAACGGATATAAGAATGTTGCGGAAGAAAAGTGAGCCTGAGGTCAGTTTTTTAATTTAAGAGTTGTCATATAAATTAAGTTTATTTAGATATTTATATCAGTTTTCTTCATAACAGTTAAAAAATCCATAAACTAATATACTTTTACGAAAATTTATTAAAATTTCAACTGATATATATTTTTTAATCTAAAATGAGTTCAAATTTTCCACTTGAATTATTTCAAGTATTGTAATTATGACGTGCCTAACTGTTAACAATAAGAAATGTAATCTTTTAAAATAAATTTTAATCCAAATAATTTCGAATTTCTTTAAAATTGTCCAATTTTGAAGATTCTCTAATTTTTTGATTATCAAATGCTTTTCAAATATAATCGTCCAATATTAAATCTTAAGCATCTTTATAATTTTGTTGATTTAATTGTTTTGCCCCTTTTTCACAAGTTTTCGTGGAAAATAAAAATTCATAACAAAAAGAACACAGTGTATACATATAGAGTTAGAAAGAGATAAATCGAGACAAAGAGACCGAATATGGATTTAAGAGAGGGAGAAGGAATTGAAGACTGAAGAGTAGGTCTCCATATCAGGCAAATTTAAAATCAGTCTCTTATATACTCTCTTCTTTCGAGTCTCTGAAATAGTGTTTAGGGTATATTGCGAATTCGCGGATTAGGGCACGTGCTGTGCCGCTAATGAAAAAGTTATTTAAATTAATCGAGTGACACATGTGCGATTTCTTACACGTCTTTTTCACACATAAAACCAAGTGTAATAGCTGAGCACCACTGATTCTAATTCTGGTTACGTCCAACTGTTTATTATACGTCATGCCTCACACTAGAGTAAGTTTTTCAAAAGATTTGAAAAAAAAAGTTAATAAAACTGCATAAATTTCGCCTTTAATCGCATGTCTCAACAAATCATAATTGAGAATCCAGTCAAGAGTTATGTAAAAGTCACGTGATGACATACAGCAATTTTTACTGCAATTATTGGGAAAGTTGAACTTGGAAACAGTCTTGAGAATACAATCAATTATTCTTTTGCCTGTTGTTCTCTAAAATGTTCGAAAATAGTGTATGATAATTTTATAATTTCAAAAAAAGTATGATAATTTTTGATATGATACTAAAATGTATTTTTGACTAGAGTTAAACTGGTTTAAACGTGATTATTGATTAAATAATCGCTCGACTCAACTCGATAATTGTTAGTCGTGTGTGAATAACATATTATGATCGTATTTGTACTCATCCACGTATTTTTTTATCTGAACTAAGAGTACTGTTATTTTCTATCACAAACGGTCTGGTAATTAAAGAAAAAAAAAGAGTAATTTTGAATCGGAAATAAAAAATGTGGTCCAGATGATGGTACGTGCCAGAGTGTGCGTAAACCTAAACAGCTAAACTCTAAATTACAGAGACCACGTGGTCAACACGTGATCGCAATCTGGATGTTCCGGATAGAATTAAGTATCTTTAAATGTTTAGGAATTTAGGTAAAATAAGAATCGACAAATACGTTTTTTCTCCCGTAATCTACTTTTCAAGTAAAATTAAAACAATTGTACCTTCTTAGAATGAATTGAGTGTTCAAAATCTAAATAACGTTTACAGTTTCTTAAGTCGAATAAATATAACTGATTTAATTCAACGTATTTGTCAGTTCTTATCGAAGCTGATCTATAAATATATATATATATATAGAATAAGTCTCTTTGTTTCACCGAGTTTTGTTATGCGAAATAAAGATTAGAGTCATATACTCTGAACGCGAATTTAGCGAGGCGAAGTTTGTACAAATACTGCGACTCATGCGTGATCGGATAAACAGCGACGAAACTGAAACCTAAATCGGCCACCAGCGTTGATTCTTAGAAACCTGTGAATTTAATTGCGAAATTTGTAGTTTAACATTTATCTTTGTTAATTTGAACTTAAACTCTTTCCTTCATTGATGTTTCCAGAACTTATCTCCGAATTTTAAGTTGCGTTTCTCGTTAAGTGATTGATAAAGATCTGCGAAAAGTTTGATTGTGAAAAAGATGCTATAAAGGGAAAATAGTTTTAAAGATTTTGACTAAATTAGCGGGCAATTAGTCCCTCTCTGGCATCTTGACGAGGTGCGTACTCTCGTATATCGCGAGATAATTTATACTTAAAAATTTTTCATTATTTCCTTTTGTTTGTATTCAGTCTAATTTTGAATATTTAGTTGTAACCATATAATTTGTGAAAACGTTAATTCATTTCCTGATTAATGAATTAAAGAGAATAATTATTTTTTATTAAATTGTCTTTATTTTTCTAAACGGTATTATCCCAGTGTATGTTTAGTTTACTGGAAATGAGCGGCGAATAGGAGTCTAGAAATTTTATCATTCTTTTTTTCTATTACTTTTCACATATTATTTTTTGAAATAATATAACTTAGGAATTAGGAATCTATTTTTTTGGTAAATTGTTTATTTTATTTTAAGAATTAATTGCTGATGAAAATAAGAAAGAAATCGTTATTATAGAATTCTAATTGTAACACAGTTGAATATCAGGGATAAGGTCAAGGTTTTGACATTTTAATCTGGATTTAATGCATAATTTCAGTGAAAAATTCAGATTGACAGAGTGACACGCAAACCAACTTTATAGTCAACTTATTTCCAATCTGGAGTCGTATTTCAAACTTTCGCTCGCAAAAGAAAGCATTTCTCATAAAGAAAGCATTTTATTGCTAGGCATATTGCCAATTATAAAATTTGTTCAATTTAGTACAAAGTTTTAAAGATTTAATTACTTTTTAATACTTTTTTGCATTTAAAATTTGTAGAATTTACTTATTTTTATTTTTAACAGTTTATGTGTTCATTTTCTTGATTTAGTGAATATTATATATCATTTATTTAAATTCATTAAATTTATTTATTTACTAATCGTAACGTTGATCTTGACCTAATGAATTTTGTACAACACGATGCATTAATTAAAAATTATACTTCATTCGATGCTACTTGAACTTTTTATTGATAGAGTGACCTGAACATTACTCTCAATGATTTGTATATGTGATAATTGTAGACATAATTGGAAAATGAAAGGTAAATGTAAAGTATTTCTTGAGTTTTATAGAAAAAAAGATCATTTTTAGATTGTATTCCATTTTTTTCAAAGAAATCAAAATCTCATGAATTTTATAAACACTAAAGCCTGAAACTTGATAATTTTATTATATGTCATATTAAACCAATCCAAGTTTCAAGCTTTAGTGTTGTTTCATTTTTCATTTACACATATTGTTGTCTTTTTGTTACGCAATATAAAGTGGGTTGTATGAATGTGAAGAAAATATTCCAAGGACTGGTGGAAATGAGAATTGCATATATTTTTCCTCTTTAAAAATAAAAGGTTTACGTGTGGTATACTCAAGAGAGTAATAATTAAATCTATTAATAATAATTCTTTTCTCTTTTAAAATTTATTCAATTTTTAAAAAAATCTCCTGGATATAATCGCTTTAAATACTTTTAGGTCTTTTAGGAGCTTTGTCAAAATTGCATTAAAAAATTTGTGAAGAAAACAGTAGGCAGTGTGCTTATTTGTATAGAATTTTTTTGGACACTACTCTCAAACAAATTATAATTTTAGTTCTTAAAATCTCCAACTCATTTGAAAAAAGTTGCTAGTATATAAGAATAAATCCTTCTATTGGAATATTTTTAAAACGAAGATCATTTAAATAATTTATTTTCCTTATTGATGTTTTATTTTTTTTTTCAGGGTTCCGGATATCTGAAGCGAGCAAACAGTGATCGCCTTTATGAAATATTCAATCAGGTGAATATCGAGTTAGACATAATTTGAGGATTGGTGAACTTTATTTAATTTATATTAATCGCCTTACCTCCTTCACGGATTTCGAGTTAAGATCTTTTGTCAAAGGGAATCCTTATCACACAGTTTCTAAGCCAATATGGATGTTTTACGTCTTCTCGATATACATCAGCTGACAAAATTTGCCACTCTCAATACATTTAACTTTAATTCTTTATAAGCCAAAGTCAAGTGCTTTTTTATTACATTTTTTTTATTTTTTAGAGAATCAGCTCGATTTAAAATCACGGATATATTATTTCTCAATAAAAAGACAATTTTGAAATTTTTTCAATAGAATTTCTTTTTTTTTTCGCACGGATTCAGTCTCTTATTATATTACCCATTTTATAGGATTTTTAATTTTATGAAAATTTTTTCTCTATTTTTATTTTTATTTTTTTTTTAAATTGGGAATTTGGATTAAAAATAGTTTGGTATTTTTTACAGTATGCCACGCAGGAGAAGAATGGCGAGAGGTTCATGACTTCGGCTGACTTTGTACGAAGTTACCTTGGCCTTTATACGGATGCCGGTTTCAACCCTGACTCTGTCAATCTTCTCGCAGGAATCGTCGATACCAATAAAGATGGGTAAGAATGATTTTTTACTTCTTTCTGATATTCAAAAATATATATTATAAAATATACATACATAAATTTAAAAAAAAATAGATACTTTTTTATAATTTAATATTTGGAAACTTTGCAACATAAGTTATTCAATTATATCTAAATATTGAGATTCAAAGTAATTGTTCTTAAAAATTCACATTCTACCTTTTCAGACTCATATCATTTGCTGAGTTTCATGCTTTCGAGGGCCTGCTCTGTGTCCCAGATGCACTTTACAAAACGGCCTTCCAACTTTTTGACACTAATGGAAATGGAATGGTTGCATTTGGTAAGTTAAAAAATATCCTCAAATTCATAAATACTAAAAATATGTATGTTTACAATTATATAATGTTTAAATAATAATTTAATTATTTTTAAAACAGACGAGTTCGCTGAGGTGATGCGTAAAACAGTTTTGCATCAGAAGATGCCTTTTAACATGGAAAGTAGTTTTATAAAACTCTACTTTGGAAAGGATAAAAAACGACTAATCAGCTATGCAGAATTCAGTCAATTTCTTCACGTAAGTATCATGGAAATAAATAATAAATATTATAAATTTTAATATATTAAAATGTTTTTTGACCAATTTATTAATTGTATAGGACTTTCACGAAGAATATGCAACAGAGGCCTTTAAAAAATTCGACAAGGATGGAAGTGGATTTATATCAGTTTTGGATTTTCAGGATATCATGCTCAGCATCAAAAGTCACCTTCTCACGAAGGAAGTTAGAGATAATTTACTCGCGGTAAGAAAACTTTAGAAATAATTTTTATATTAGAAATTACAATTTTGAGAAAATAGAATATTTATTTCAAGATATAAATCTTGATTCAACTTTTTCGTTGTAGGCAGTTAGTTCTGGCCATAATGCAAAGAAGGTCAGTTTTCCCTATTTCATGGCATTTAATTCTCTCTTAAACAACATGGAGTTAATAAAAAGGATCTACTTGAATGCAACAAATGGCCACCGGAATCAGGAAGTCACGAAAGGTATTTTTCCTTTGCTTTTCATGTTTTTTCTTCATTCACAATTATTTCTTTCAATTATATATCTTCTAGAAACAATGATTGTACTTTTGATGTCCACTTGACAATATAATATTCTTTTTCAGAGGAATTTCTTCACTCAGCGCAAATGATGTCTCAAATAACACCATTGGAAGTAGACATTCTTTTCCACCTTTGTGACCTTCTTTATCAAACTGGGTAAATTTTTTCAAAATTCAAAATTTTAAAATCTTAATTGTATCCTATCAAGGTGTTGTCATCGCAAAAATTTAGACAAACATAAAACTTCCCTAACGACAAGAACGAAAAAAAGATCATTTTAGATCATTTTTTTTTCGGTACTCTCCTTAAACAAATAAGAAAAGTAACGATTCTAAAATCCTAAGGTATATGGATCGAAGAAAAGCCTATATTAAAAAGCATCCTCGATCAGAAATTAAGGTTTTAACAAGATTAATTAATTTTAAAAGAAAATTAAAAAAAAAGGAAAGCTTTTGGCTTTTGGTTTTAATTTTAATCTCAATATTTCTGGTTAATTAGAATTAAAGTTAAAGATTGTTCGTTATAGTCGAAGAAGATGACTTTTCAATTTTGTCGATGGAAATATTGTCCACTGAAAAGGTTTGCTTACGTGTTTACGCTGCTCGGATCAGATCAGTGGAAGGTGCTGATGAGGCGATAACGCAATTTGGGTGCGTTTTTTGTTTCTCAGAATATGTCGTGCTATTAAAAAATATATTTACATATATTTTATGCATATATTCTATTCTTTATTTAAATGCACACTTTTGTCTACAATTTCACAATTCTTCAATTCTATACTTCTTTCTCTCTATTTCACATCTATTCTCGATGTTGGAATTTGCATTTCAAATTGTATTTTAGGAAAATACCGATGGCGATGCTGTAATTGCTATTTATGCATTTTTCTAAAGCGATGATGACCTGAGATATCGATAATATAACACTCATGATATAACACTCATCCTAATTAATGTTCTCAGAAACATTTCCAGAAATTTGTTCTACGAGTTTTTTTGAAGAAATGTTTTGATCAACTCAATGTCTTTTAGAAGATTTTATTGGTTTTGTTTTAGAATTCCCTGAGAATTTGATTTTACTTTTCAGTATTTTATAAAAGTTTTCTGAGAAACTTTCTTTAAATTTATTCCTATACAGTTTTTTTTATATTCTACATTATGCTTTTTTTGTATGATTTTATAAATTTATATATTTTATTACGAATTTTCTTTTTCTTTTCAGGAAGATTGTTTATAATGACTTGATATCGATCACCCCCGAGCAATATTTTAAGCACATAACGAGAAGACTCGCAGAAATAAAAGCCGTATCGGTAAGTCAATTTAAAGAAAAAAAGAAATAAAATAAAGCTTTCCAATTTGTTTTTCATTT
>CAJFCO010000180.1:485607-497742 GCA_904066015.1 Synergus gifuensis | reverse complement strand
TAATTGTCTATTAAGACTTCAACATCAACAGGAACATTCATATTTATCATAAATATTTTGTGACTAGCGATCGTTTGAAATATTTTTTTTTCGACAAAAAATAACAAAAATTTTTTTTTTTTTATCACTTTTCATTTTTATTTTTACAGCTCGAGTCTTCAGATCATCCCCACAATTTGGGGTCACCCTCTTCACTTATGAACTTCTGCAGAGGCTTTTCGTCGTTGATTTTGGAGGATCGTAAGTATACATATTATTAAGCTGATAATTTTAAGTTTGATAATCTATAACTTCAGAAACTTGTAACTTAGTACACTGTTTATTAATATTTCAGACGACCGAGTGGTTCCGAGCTGAAGGTTCCTATGACAGGAATGGCAGACGAAATCCGGTCGACAAATCCAGACCATATAGGTGGTTACGAAGTGGCTCTTCCAATTTTCACTGGTATTGAGTCCAAATTTGGCCTTTGCTTACCAAGGTTCCAGTCCATAAGTAGAAAATAGAAAGAAAATTATAAGATCCAGAATCCAGAAATAATTTCCTACCACCATCTATTTGTACAGAACCAAGTTCAATGAGCTTACTCATCCTGAAAACAATCGTCTGCCTCAATTCTCTCACATGACATAAAACTAAATTTTTATTAGAATTTATATTTCTTTTAGAAGTTGAATGTCTATCAGCATTTATTTTTTATTTGAATTTAAATTTAAATTTAAATTATAGCAATAATATCTACGAATATTTGTCACCGCAAGAGGCTTTCGAAATTATTTTCAGGAATCTTTTCTGAGGACATTTTGTCTAGTTGAACTTGAAAGATTGTGATTTTAGTACGATTGATACGCTTATTATAGACATTGAATCTTTAGGCCTGGCGGTTTTTTATGACATAGACTTGCACAGTGGAAAGAAAACGTCGATTATGTGATTTTCGAATCAGACGTGGATAGTTTATATTTCACTTATATTTTATTTATATTCTATAATAAACCTAAACATTTTCATTTAATTTCGTCAAGATTGTATATTTTATTCTGAGAATCAAGATTTTGTTTAAACGTCCACGTCTGTCTCAGACTTTTGGGATGAAATTGTGGTGAAAAAATGTAGATAATTGCGAATAAGTATATGACTTAGATTTAAAAAACTGGAACGCGAATAAAAATCATTTTTCAATTTAATGAACGCTTTCGCCACGATTTTCATCCTTAACCATCAAGGTTCGATAATTGAATAAGAAATCTTGTATCATTACGTCCCGATTTTCGTTCCTTCCAGTTCGAAATTATATTTTATATCTATTTTTTTTATTATTATTTTTTTTGTTTTGAATGTTGTTCAAGTCGAACTGGCTACTTGAATTTTAGGGAAGGTTAATAGGTTCAATCTCATTCCTGATTGTAAATATGAACACGTGTAATATAAAATGTCATGCTCGAATTGGAAAATAGCGTGCCTCTTTTCAATGCTTGGGAAATAAAGGATAAACGCTGAATTTTTCCCGCCTTTTGTCCTTTGTTTTACAAGCATTGAAGAAAGACACACGATTCCCATTTCGGGCCTGTAAAGTGTGCACATTACTCACATAAATGTATTATACGTTAAATGAAAAATTGGTTTTGAGGGAAAGAAGCTCAAAGATTTTTTTTGTAAGATCGAGAAGAAAATAGTCAACGATCTTTATTATCGATATTGTTAAAAATGCACTTGACTCAAGTTAAGACTTTATTTTCCTATAGATCTATGAGAAGTGCACAAATCGAAGTTTCAGAGTCGTGATTAATTGTTTATTCAACTTTTTTTTATGTAATCAGAATATTGAATTTACTTATAAAATATTGTTTTAAAGCTCTGATACTAATTTTAAAGCATTTTTATTTTTTTTAAGACATCTTTTTCCCTGACGACTCTGATCTTATTTTAATCTTTTTAAGCTAACGCCTTAATTAAGTGCAATAATTATTATGATCGCTTCCATAATCGACCGACTCACATCCACTCGAAAAAACAATTTGAGTCGTAAAATTTCCAAGTGTTCTAGACTAGATAATGAAATAAAAAATGTTATCTTCGAATTTATAAATGTATTATTATCAAGTTTCAAGAGAATTTATTTCTCTTGAACCATGAAGGTAATTTTATTTCCTGTGAATTTTTAACAACGGAAGTAGATATTTTAAATTTGGAAATTTTATAACTTTAGATTTTACATAATCTGTGATTATTATCAGCACGAGTAGACATTTCCAATTCGATACATACGAGTGGCGTTTCGCCACAATCAAATTCTTGTTAATTTATGAATTATGAACTGTGAATTTCGAATCATAAATTTTGCATTATGAGTTTATCTATTGTGGATTGTAAAATAATTATATATGTTATAAGACCACCCTGTAAACCAAAAGAAAAATAATTGTGAAAATTATTTAAGCTCCTCTGCATATATTTTAAAAAGAGAATAAAATATTATTTCATCGAAAAATAAAATTTTATCATTTTTAAAGTTAGGTTTAGTTTATAAATTTATTTATGAAAATGAGTATTACATTTATGTTCGAATTGCTTTTCTCTGACTTATTTTCATCAACTTCTGTGGAATCTGAAGATGTAGTTTGTAAAAATCTTCGATTGGCTGATAAATTTTTTAATTTTTTCGAGCTGGATTTATCCAATCTTTTCTTTTCACAAACATTAGATGGACTTTTCTTCAAACCTACAGAAAAATGATTTTTTTTCAGAAAATAGAATATATTTCGATTTTAGGGAATAATAGAATATTTATATTTACTGCAGAGTTTTGGATATTGTTTCGAAGACACAAAATTTTTGGGACATTTTTTAACTCCAATTTTATATGGAGTCTCGTTCACTTCGTTTCCCCTGTAATTAATTGAGATCAGAATTTTTAATAGCTAAGTGTGTCAAATAATTTTTTTAACTTACGTGGGTCCATAGTGGCAAACGTATAATTTGTGAATAAGACCTTTTTGGTTCCTAAAACGAGAATATCCACATCCAATCATATAACTATTTGCCCATGCAATCTAAACAAAAATGTTATTTTAAATTTAAATTGAATTATTTTTTGTCATCATTACATTTATTCTACCTGAGTATAGTGACCCGTATTTTGAAGAGCAATTTTCTTTTCAATTGGCCCAAAATTGAAATTCTTGTGCTCGGCAAACCATTTATTTATTTGTTTACCGAATTCTTTTGCTACTGATGAATTCCTTTTAGTCTTTATTTGGGCGATATTTTGGCCAACTTTAAACCTTGCTAACAAAATGCAATTTTTTTACATTCTCACTTAAATTTCATTTTGAAGAGAAAATAAATAATTTTGTTATTTCTATACCAAAAATTGTACATACCAACCTCTCTTTCTTTTATATTATTGTGTTCAAAAGTACATTTGTTGGCCCACTTTTGCGCGTCATTGGCTAATTCCTCGTCCCAATACTTTTTTTGAATTAAAAAATTCAGTATCGTAATTAAAATACAATTTTTTAGATGTCTTTAGATTATTTAATAATTAATAATAATTCTGTTTTTACAAGGAAAACTATTTGCAAAATTTGAAAAATATTTGAAACTATTTGAAAAATATAGAAAAAGTAGTATACCATTTGTCGCATATTTGAAGCTTTTGGTTGATTTTTAACCAATCCTTTTGCAATGGTCTGTCTAATTTCGTTATGTACGTTAAGAATTTCCATTATTTCCTCACAATTCAATCCACCAGTTTCTTAAAAAAAAATTCCTCATAAAAAAGTAAAATTGTTAACTGAATTTTTTCAAGAATAAATAAATTTTAATAAATATAAATAATTCATCTTCAATCGGCCATAAACATCTCGTCATAATTGTATCCATTAAGCAAATTCTTGTAACTCGATTTTTTTAACAAGATAAAAAAACAAATAAAGTTTACACTTTGTTGGAATTTATTGGTAATTGATTGTTAATTGGCCATAAATAAATATCTAATCAAAATTGTATTCGAAAATGACTTTGCAAATTCTTGTAGCTCTAGACAAATAAAGCAATATTTGTCTATAAAATAAAAATATATCTTCCTTGATAGATAAAATGTGTCAGGAAAAAGAAAAAAAAAATAACTAACTGTACCTGCTTTCGATTTCAGAGTTGTACTCGAAATTAATACTCAAATTGTTGATTTCGAACGACGGCTATAATTATTAATGAAATGGAATTAACTGAAAGCAGTTTTTTTAAGAACTTTTTATCAAGAAACAGTAATTGAAGATCAAGGATCAAGGAATTAAAAATATCGCACGGCGCCTAGATTTTACTCTGAATTATTGAAGCATGATAATTATCTCGGAACATTTACCACATTCATATGTATATTATCAACTCTTTAATGTTTTCGCATATTCATGTAGACATTAAGCGGACAAATTTACGAAATAACATCGTAACGTAAAATCATATCACTGTATTTGCATAATGTAGATGAATACGAGAAATTCTGGAATTTGGACGATAATTAGAATCCCAATCAAATTAAAATGCGTGGGAAAAAATTTAATTTCAATACCAAACCAATATAAAGTATATTTTCAATATTTCCAATAATTGAAAAAAAAAAATTATTTACCTAATACTTGCATTTTTGAACAAGAAGCGGATCCCTGAACCTTGAAAATAAAACATATTTTCAAGAGAAAAATAAAGATACAAATTTTCCAGAACATTTTGATAAAGAAAATTGATAAACTATTTCTTTATTATAAGATAAAAGTAAAGTTGATGAAGAAGCACATTTCGTCGACTGACATTATTTCTTTTCCCTGAAATGTTTTATTTAATTGAGTGTAACTTACGAATCAATATCGAATCAATTTTCCAGCTTTTATCAAATAATAAATGAACACTACGAATTTTATTACCATTTTATAGTAATTTTATTATTTTATCATCAGCTCAAATCAAAGGCGAGAAATTATAATAAATAAAAGTACTCCAATTCGTAAATAAAATTGTTTTAATCACTGAGTAGAAAATTACACATTTTCAAGTGAGACGAAATTTTCACGCTAATTTTCATTCAATTCAATAATTATTTCTAACAATATTCTACGTTTTTGAAATAAATAATGTTTTAATGTTTCTTAAGAATAAATTCAGTTTACAGAATCATCTTACACTTCTTGCTTTTTTTTTTCTAATTATCTAAAAACGAAAATAGTGCATCGTGTCACAAATCTAATCTACTTAAATTATCTGAATCAAAATTGCGTTTATCTCAAACAATTTTATAAAAATAATGGGTATGAGTAAAATGGTGTAAAAAATTGTTTGAAGTTGAGAGAGAAACTCAAAATTGAGCTTCTACAATTTTCAATCTGCTAACAAGTTTCCTCTAAAATTTTTTCAATTGAAAATTGTCAATTTCAATGGAAATTGTAAACTTATATTTCAAGGAATATTAAACCTACCGACTAGAAGCGTTTGTTGTGAACACGTGGGAAGAAGACATTTCCAATTAATTTTAACGATACTTGTCTATACGAGGTACCTAGATAAAAGTAAAGTGAATTCACTCGTAGAACGACGACATCCCACAAACATACGATGCTCTTTCACTAAAAAGTTTGTTCAACTCATTCATCCAGCTAATCATGGTCATTTACATAACTGATAATTAATTTTTTTACAAGATTTCATCTTTTCTTCAAAACCTCTGATTTTTATAACAAGAATCCTACAACACTTAATTCCAATCACTGAGAAAAATGTTTGGTTCGGACAACAAAACTTTTTGTTGCTATAGAAGCAACAAAAATTGTTGGTTGTGCAAACCGAATTTTTTGTTGAACCAACCAAAGTTTTGTTAATTCAACCAAAACTGAGATTTTGTTGGTTTAAATGAATTTTTTTGGTTCATCAAAAGGATTGTTGAAAGAAACAAGATTTTGTTGGCACAACCAAACAATTATTGTTGCTTCTATAGCAACAAAAAATTTTGTTGTTCGAACCAAACAGTTTTCTCAGTGAATACAATCCCATAATTTTTGTTTTGTAACTTTTCTTGTAAAGTCCGGCGTCAATTCCTACAATTTTCATCATGATCAATATTGTACAATTCTCCTCATTTTACAAGAAACAATATCTTCATTACAAAGTACAAATTTCCCCGAATTTCCTCAAGTTCTTCTAATTTTACTCAAATAAAATTTACCAAATCGTATAATTGTGCGATTGTCAAATTTGAATGTAGATCCAAATTCCTACCTAATAAAATATTTTTCATATTCAGTTTGTGCGAAAACTGATTGTTATATCCGATCAATTGAGATCATTTATAAAGTCTCGCTAAAAATAATTTTATGAATTTCTAATTTTCTGTTTTTATAATTTTAGACTCTGAGGTGTGCTATTATTAGATCTTAAACCTTACGAAATAAGATTGAGACGCAGAGACCTTACGTGTCGCACTGAAAGTAATAATTATCTTTCTCGCGTTTTAATCTTGATCCTTTCCATCTTTCCAACCGACTTTTCCGGCCGATTTCTTGGGAAAGGTGTTATTTTTTAACCGTAAGCACAGTAAGCTCCCAAATGGTAGTAAGATCCATGAGCTGAAATTAAAAAAAAATTATTTCTATTTATTCTAAACAATTAGTTTCCAAGTGAATAATAAAAAAGGAATTAAATTTTGATACTAATATAACAAAATTCGGAATATAAAGTTTAAACATTAAATTAGAAGCGTGGGCTTTGAATTGCTTTAAAATTTCATTCATATTTCCTAAATTGTGCACAAGTCGCTTTTTTTCTCTTTTTCAAGTCAATAAATTTCGCGAAACGAGCATAAAATTCTTGTACATTCACTGACAAATCATCTTTTACCGTTCGAAATTTCCGCTTCCTCGAAGATTTTTTTTTATTGTAAATTATTACGAGTATTTAAAAGAGAGATGGCAACAACGAGTTTCAAGGAGAATTTCAAAAATTCATGAGAATTGAAAGATCTCAATCAAATATGTAATTTAGCACAGAGGAAAAACCGGTTCTCCTTTCTCGCCATCGATTCCAGGAAACGATCGGTGGAGATTTAAAGCCGTGACAAAGTGGACCTCGATTGGTACTTAATATTCGGAAGTCCACAGCTCATTAACACTTTCTGCCCTGTGATTTTCAGGGCCAATCGTTTCATGTTAATCGAACCATTCTCGTCTATTTATAATCATTTGTCAAATTTCCCTATTGAAAATCGAAAATTTTATTCGCTGTGTTCATTCAAGTGCAATTTATTTCAGTAGTTCTATTCAATAATAAATAATTTACAAAGAAATTCAAGATGAACTTACAACACAGACCGGAATATCTGTTGGAATAAGACATTCCGTAATTATTGCAAGCAGGTTGTCCGGATTGATAAGGCTGGTACCCCAGCACATTGCCACTGCAGAAAGATGAGAATTAAATTAATTTTATTTGAAGGAATTTGAATTTGAAGGAATTTTCACTTTCCGATCCGTAAAATATAAGTATTATCCGATAAACATATAAATTCGTAATTGATATATTGTTCGGGCGTGAAAAGCGTAAAATCAGAGAGACAATGAAGTCATTATTGTACACATGAAGGGTCCAAAATTTAATGATGATTAAATTGAATGTCAATCCAGTTTGGCAAAGTGATTTTCTGAAATTTGTTACACACCTCGGCCCATAATTGCAGACATAATTTTTGGTGTATCCTCGAGCCGGGTCGTAGTAAAAAGAATATCCACAGCCAACCAGGAAACTGTCACTCCATACAAGCTGAAAATTTAAATCAAATTAAAATACATTTTCTTTGTTGATATTTGTAATTTATAAGTGTTTAAATTTAGGGAAAAATATGAGTGAGGAGATAAGTTAATTTCTTTTTTTGAATGAGCAGAAAGGCGGAAGAAAGGAAGGAGGAAAGGAAGGGTAGTTTCACATAGTCCTGGAAAGCAAAAGATCTGGTGTGAATTTCAAATCGATCGATAAAACCCTCAAAAAGTTAGAAACAAAAGAACAACAAAAAGTTTGTTACACTTGAAAATAAGCTATTTTTCAATGATTTTTTAATTCAGTCGTCAAAACGCTTAAAAATTTCTTTTTAATCCTTTAATATCATTGAAATAGCTAGAAATATACTTAAATAAAAAGTACATGACCTTAAATCCCGTTCCAACTCGTTTATCATAGTTAAACACCCGAGTAACGAAAAAGTTAAAGATTTCGTGTATTTGCTATAATGTATATGTAAGGTATAAGGTACCTGCGTGTAATGACCCGTAGAACGACTGAAACCAGTCTGATAATGTTGCACTTCGTTGAACCAGCTGGTAATTCTTCGCCTCCAATTTGGTTCAGAGTCATAAGGTCCTGGTGGTCTAGTTGTCCAAGTTCTTGCAATATTTTGTCCCACTGCAAATCTGCCTGCAAATTAATCTTGAATTAATTTAGTGTTATAGGGGTTGAAATAGGCGAGGAATGAGTTTGGAAAAGTAGATTCCTTTCTTCAAATAAAAATTAATAAAAATCTTGAAACTTACGAACATCCCTGGAGGTGTCATGAGTTGTGGCACAACTATCAGCCCATTTTTGTGCGGTTGCTGCTAACTCGTCGTCCCAAACCTGCAATAAATTGATTAGCCTATTTATTAATTCAATAAAAAAAACTGTCCATAGAAAAAATGTCAAATGAATTTCAATAGAGCATAAAAAGTTAATTAAGTTCGTATCAATTAGCCTAGTTCCTTTTATAATGATACGAACTCTCAGGTGTCTCTTAATTGTCTATAAATATCAAAGAAGTTTTTTTTTTTTGAATGAGTTTCAAGGAAAGGATTCCGATTTAGAGGCTGTAATTTTTCTACAGAACCAGATCGGTGAGTCAGACTGTCAAAAAGTCTAAAAGGAAGCAAATCGAGGAGTTTACCATCTCCATCATGTTGGCTGCCCCAGGCTGGCCATGAATTTGTCCCAATGCCACCAACTGTCGTAGCCGATTGTGCTCGTCCAGAATGGTCTGCTTGTCTTGGCATGTTAATCCTCCAGCTCCTGCAGGTGAAAGAAAATAAGAAAGAATTTTTTTAATTTGACACCGAGAAAATTCAGTAGGCAGTGAACAATTAAATTCGTTAGTTTGGTGATGTAGAGTGAAAATTATTAAATAGAAACATTCCTAATAATGTAACAATATTTTCCAAAAAATATTTTCAAATTTATTGTTATAAATATTAAAATATTAAATTTATATTTATATTTTTTGTTTTCAATTGTGTTGCAATTTCAAGCGTTGTGAGATTTGAATCTGCAGCATTGTTGAATCCGATTACACCAAAGGGAGTAACAGCCACTGAATAATTTCGCTGCTTAAGAGTAAATATCGCTTTCTCCTCTTGACCAGATGTGTAAATACACAAAGCTGGGTTTACTGGGAAACTAGTCTGGTTTTCAACCCTAATTAAACTCTAGAATGCAAATCCCACTTGACAAATTACGTTTAGACAAAACAAATATTTGATAATGAAGTAATTCCTAAGAAAAAGAACTTTAATATTTTAATTTCGATGTCCTTAAATATTGTCCTCAATATTCAAAGCGTTGAAAAATTTTATTTGAAAAATTTGCAAATAACTTTAAAACACAAAACACAAATCAGAGAAATATTATCTATTATTAAATATAAATATATATTAATGAAGAGAATTTCAAATTGAGTTTTATTTGTTATTTAGAGTGATCTATATATCTATATATCCTTCTAATTGGTTTAAAATTGAAACCTTATATATCTATTCATACAGAATTTTCCCACGAAAGCTAATTGAACGAGAAAACGAGGAATGCTAATCCAAAAGCAAGTTACGTGTGGACCAAGCCCTCTTCATTTCCGGTGCATAAAGAAATT
Source organism: Synergus gifuensis (assembly GCA_904066015.1). Lineage (NCBI taxonomy): Eukaryota > Metazoa > Arthropoda > Insecta > Hymenoptera > Cynipidae > Synergus > Synergus gifuensis. The sequence goes on along the minus strand of CAJFCO010000180.1, from coordinate 487,811 downwards.
GACGTTTTCAGTCATACGATCGAAATTGAATATGAACCGGTCATGCGTTCACCATTTTTTTTTTTTTTCAATGGACTTTGATGAATGGATGAATAGGTGAGGCAGCTGATTAATGAGTGTCCGTGAAATGTAATAGTCTAATTTTTTTTCTTCTTCTGTAAAAGTAATCTCTGTTGCTAAATTCACGAAAATAATTAAATTAAATAAAATTAAATACAATCATATAAATAATGTATCTAAAATTAAGTTTTGATTCTTACCTTTCTAATAATAATTAAAAAATCGACTTCTTATTCTTTGCAGTTTACTTTTTTTTAATATAACAGTTTTTACGGACCCAATTTTCTTGAAAGTAGTTAGATTTTCGAAGTATTTAATTTACCAATTTTCTTCAAATTAAATTGGTTTATATTGTTTCGTTTTATTGTATTTTGTGTTTAAATATTAAAATAGATATAAAATGAGAAAATCGCTTACGCAACATCGTTTTTCCCAGACAGGCCAACACATCTCCTGCGAAGAAAATGTTGAAACAGGCAATAGCCAAGTAAAAGCCAAAACTCGACATTTTCAAAATAAAGAAAGTCAAACTGATGAAAAAGGAAAAATGGTAATTATAGGATTTAGGTTCACTTTGATTGGGAATTCGACACGGGCAGCTAGACGGACCGGCACCGGCGATTTTCGAATCTCGAGTGATGATTTGATTTGAATCGAGAATTAATCGAAAGCACGCGTACCGACCGGGCTCGCGAATCTGGAGGACTAATAGTCGGTCACTCCAACTCCCATGATTTTATATATATTCACTATGTCAGGCCGGGCTTGTAGAGATTGTCAAGGTGATTACTCCAAACCTGTGGGTGTATTCAGAAGTGGTGGGGATGGTAAACGGGGTGTCATTCATAAGAGAAAAACCACTTTTTTCCCCTAAAAACCCTTTTCTATTACGTCAATATTATTATTTAATCTGAAATACATGTTATTTAATGTTGCAGATACTTGCCTGTACTCATTATAACAATAATGAATTCAGATTTAGAAGAAATTATTATAATAAGAGTACACCGAACAATAAAATAAAAGGCGACAATTCTGTCAATGGTAATGAAATGTTGTATCATTTAATTTTACAAAATAATTGACAAATCTATACATTTCTTATAATCCTATAAAATCCCTTTTTGAAATCTCTGCAAATCTTGAAAATAACATATAATTATAGGAGATCCATTGAAATTGTTTATAATCCCACGAAATCTGTAAATCTGTCCACTAAGTTCTTTTAACAAATCTTAAAATTCTGAGAACAACTCTTGACATCCATTTCATAAAATGATTTAAAATCCTTTTAAATTGCTACAAGTTATCGAAACGTTTTAAAATTACTTCAAATCTCGTAAAATCCCTGAAATCCATTGAAATCTTTTCAATATGACGAAATTTCATGGAAAATATTATTGTATCAAAATATATATGTAAAAGGCCTTTAAACCTTTTGAAATTTGGTGAAATCTCCTAGAATTTCCTGAAATCTGTATTATTTTAATTCACTTACGCCCTACTTTCTAAATCATATGATAAAAAAATTGCTGGTTATTTCTTCAAAATTACTGTCTCGTGGAAAGTCGATTAGCACCTAATTCTGGACCAATCTAGACTTCCCAGATTTACCATTAAGCTTCTAACAATAAGAAACAACTATACTATTTTTATTTATTTTTTCTTTCGTAATTTTTGTCTCAGATGACTCTTTATCTTAAGAAACGGAAACTGCTGGGTTTTTCAGAACATTTTTCATGAAACGAGCGACTTGAGACTAACGTAATGGTAATGGAGTCGCGATGTCGGTCGTATACGTGACGTCAGTATGAGGTGAATGTGCGGTAGGAACCTCGCAGTCTGGTCCATTGGATCGGCTCAGCCGTAGCCGTAGAGTTTCTCCAGAAGAGCCAGACGCCTCCCCAGATAGCCTTTGAAAAACCAAGCCGATAACCTCCACTGATAATAGTGGAAGGGGAAGGGGAATCAAAGAAGGGAGATCCTGCCAAGAAGAGACTGGCTAGGCGGCTGATCCTATCAACAGGTTGTTACATTGGTACAACGAAAGCAAGGCTACTGCCGATTCAACCACTAAAAACCGGATTACGAATATTGATTATGAACTGACTTCTCTTCTTTTCTCTTCTCTCTCTTAATCTGAA
>CAJFCO010000180.1:465807-485207 GCA_904066015.1 Synergus gifuensis | reverse complement strand
ATTAAAAATATATATATATATATATATATATATATATATATATATATCTTTTGTGTTTTTTATGACTCGCCTCTAAATACTTAATAGTTCAAATAAATATTTTTAATTTTGAGTCATCACTTGCCCTTTGTTTTCCTAATCCTAAATTATTATAATAAATTAAATTCGCGTAGCCTCTGCTTGGCTTTAATGACAATGCTTTATTTATTGAAGCGTGAACCAATTTTGGCTTTTGGTTTGGCTTTAATTTTTCATATCAAATTGAATTTTGCACAATGCTCTCCCATCCTCATACACGTAAATTAATGCAATGAATAGAGTAGTGGTCAGCAGTTTGATATTCGACATTCACGTTCCGTATTATAATTTATGGCGGGTGCTCATGGAATACCTAATTAATCATCAAGTAATTATTAATTTTCATATGATCAAGGGAAAAATAATTGTAAAAATGTGCTGATGAAAATTCATTACAGATATCTAATTATAAGGATCTTAGAGAACTATCAGTAGATAAAGTTACTTCAATCGGACGTCTTCTCACGTTCGTCTGACCACATATTGGTTTTACTACTGCGCCACAAACGATCCTTGGAAATAGGTAATTGAATTTAAAGCCAATGACATTTTAAGAAATTTATCTCACTTCTTTAAACACCCCACTTTATTGTCCCTTTATTTAGGAATAAAACTAACCAAGTGCTTTAAGGGCATGTGATACTTTACCATAAGAGCAAACAAAAATAATTTTTTTTGCCCTTTAAATTGCTTTACAAATCAAATTAATTAAATTACGTTACTTCTTCATTTTATTTTCCCTCTGACAAATACAATTTTTTGTCTATTGTTCCTTTCAATTATTTTTCAATAAAGAAAACATGGAAGTGAAGTGAGAAAGTTGCGTAATTAACCCCCAGGATACATTTAAAGTTGTTAAACCATTTTGTGCTTTACTAGTATAAATACAAGGCTTTCCTAAATCTAAAATTAATAAATTGAAGGGTATAAATTAATCAATTGACGTTAATTGATTAACCCACTTCCTATAACTTGAGGTCACATTTATAAATAAGATTTCCATAATTTGTTTTATCGCAACCTAAAGAGCAAATAGGCTGGTCTATAAGATATGAAATAAATTCCCAACGACATTTTGTTCTAGGATCTAATAACTCCTTCTATTATTAACGACAGGGGTATGCAAATAGGTTGTCTTTCCGCTCTGATTGTGCACAATTTTTCAATAACGGTTTATAATAAAACATTGCATCTCATCAGTAAGGCGAGAATTTCCTCGCATTAGATCACCATTCTGGAAATAATATTTACTGGAACGGTAGGAAAACTATTTTCAACTCTTTCTCCCTTCTGTGACTCTGATAACCTGATAACTCTGATAACGTTCTATTCTATTTTTGATGACCTCAATTAAATTATTATCGGTAAGAATAACAACAACATTTTTCAATATACCATTTTTAAAAAGTGTTTTCAAGAGTTTACAGTGAGGATTCAGAATTCACATTTTTTGATTTTTTCATTTTCTATCCGCATTCTTCAGGTCGTTAAATTGCTAGACCGGAAATTGCAGTTGGAAGGAAGTCCATTTTTCAATTCTCTAGACGGCGATGTCGGCATGATACGTGAAAGTACAAAGGGTATTCCGGAGGCGCTTCTTAAATCCTGTGACAGTAGAAATGGCGCGAAGAACTGGTATATAAAGAAGCTGAATCGATCGGTCACCATTTCCGGCATGCGCACTCTCCGATTGGCCAGCTCTGGTATATGAGAAAGACTTCATTTCTTCGCTGCTCAGCAGTCGGTCAAAATGCAGTCCTCTCGACAAATTACATATTTAAACTTTTATCCGATTTCAAATCTTTTTCAATTAATTTACAAGTAATTAAATTTCAAACAGTAATTTTGTTTCAAAACAAGTCTAAAATATTGAAGATCCAGTATAAATATTATAAAAATAATATATTTTATAATCTCTATATTCAAAATTATAAATTTAGCACGGACACGAACCCTCGAGTGCCCTACATGTCGGTAAATGTCGGTAACAGGAATCCACATTTACAGATATACGATGCATTCTAACAGGAAACTTTTTATTTATAAGGTCAAGATTTTTGGCTCAATTTTTCTAATTCGAGTCCTAGATTTACATATATATCTATGATCGTTCAATACCGGTATTTGGACTATACTATTTTAAGATGGCCTACATAAACTTTATGAATTTATAATCAGCAAAAAAGGTCCATCGTCTCGTCTCTAATAACATCGAAGCTTTCGAGATAAAAATGAAGATAATTCTTTCTGAAATACAATGTAATTGGATTATTAATACTTAATAATTATAAATAAATTACTTTTAAGATTACATTTTCGCACAGTTATTAATTATCTTTTTTTTAATCGAATTTTTTTCGGGACACGTCTTAATATTATAAATGTGATACACGCACGAACGTGTGTATCATAATAAATATGTGTACTGAAAAAATTCTGAAACCCTTGAACGTGCTTCAATTTCAAAAGTACGTTTTTCACGAGTTGCTGGAGGACTTTTCGAGATTCCTTCCCCCAGGAATTGAAGTTCTGAGTTACACAAATAAAATAAATTCTCGAAGTTTTATTAGATGTCGAAATATTTAGTACAAGAGTTCAAGAATAAAAATAAGAACTTGTAAAAACAATAGAAATAGTAACATATGAAAATATTTAATTAAAATTGCTAATTTTAGTCGATTTTAATACACAGAAGCTCTTTTTTTATCTCGTGAGTTAATAAAAGAGATCCGATCTCTATATAGCATAAATGCTAACTTAGGGCCTGAGCATAATCATGTACTTATCCCGTGTCACGGAATAAATCTTTAGACGAGTTCACTCTGGAATTAGTCATCTTTTTAAAAAATAATAATTTAGTACCGAATGATTTCATATTAGCTATAGAATTTCATTGGCCTTCATTTCTAAGTTGGCCCGTTGGTGGATCTAAATATAAAAAAACCAACCTAAACTCATTCGGTCACGAATCATCGACAAGGATATTAAATTTTACGGTAATCATCCTTGGAGGACATTACCATAAATTATCGCATAAAATCGATGAATAATCGTATACAAAACAGTGTTCACACATTATCCCAAACGATAATTCATAAATCATCACTATGACAGTTTTCTCTCATGATGACATTTTTTTTTCATTCATTCAATCTTCCTTTTCAAATTTATTTTAATTTTTACAATAACAATATCTCAAAACATTTCGTATTGCAATATTTATCAAATAATCTAAGAAGTTTTTCAAGATTTCACAATGTCAATTTTTAATCAGATATTATAAAATATGCAGAATTAATTATTCCAAAGGAATAAGGATTCAAACTTCAATGCATTCAAACTTTGCATCTAATTGAAATTTATTTACAAATTTACATACCTAATATATGTTATCACCTCCAACTTTATTTAAAAAAAAAAAAATGAAAAGTAAATGGCTCTCAAAAAAAAGCGATTAACAAAGTTTATGATCTCCAGACTCAACAGGATGAAAATTTAAAAGCAATTCTTTCTTTTCGATTTTATCTTTATCGATTGTTTTCAAAATTTAGGAATTTCTCGGCGATTATTACGAATTCAAGAAATAAACGATCACTTTTGAGGCACGTGCCTGAGTTTAAGTCACGTGATCGATTGAATTCATTGCATAAAATTTGTCTAGCTATTAACAGTGACCACGAATCTAGAATCGTAAATTTCTGTAAAAGATAAGATAAATACATTAATACTAATGCGATTAACGAGTTTTACAATCTTGTTAAAAAAAAGAGGAAGACGCCCGGGATGTGTGTCCGCTCAGTTTTCTCCCACGAGTTAGAATTGATTAATTAGCACTTTTAATGTTACGCTTCGATACGCCCGTGATACGACGACTATTTAAATTCTAAGTGGATTGAGACCTTTGTACTCTTCGTAAAAATGACCCCAATGTCCGAATAATTAGTAAAATAGGACGTTTCTCTATACGAGGATCTTAAAGGTTTAAATTTCTTACCTCCAAATTTGAATATGTAAAACTTCACTGCCATTCTGACATATTCCAAATGAGGAAAAGATTGAGATTCCCAGGAAAAGATCTACGAAAACTCAACTAACTAGAAACTTTTTATTTGTTATTTGATATATGTTAGATTAGATAAAATTAATCAATAATCTCGGTTTTAGCTTCTTGGAAAAAAATTTTTTCTTTATGAATTTCTGATGTCAGAATCGATTTACATTTTATAAACCTAATAACTTTTTTTTTCATTTTTTTATAGCAATTCAAGTCTTAGAATATGATACCTTTTTAGTAATTTTATTAATAAAAATAGACATTCTCATTTTGACATAAAATAGGTTTAAAATTTTTCAAAGATTTGTCATTAGTTGAATTTAGAACTTGAATATTTAGGAATGATTTTGTGCATCGTTGATTCTAGCCCTTCCGTGTCTGCGATTCTCGCAGTTAATGAATATTAAATTTAAATGCTCGAGGGTCGCAACTTCATACCCAATTAATCAGCTACTCTTACAAGGCTAGACCGCGATATTAATTAGCTGTAAATGTATAATTAAAAACAACTTTATTGCACAACAGTATAAAGAAGGGATTGAATTTTAAATACAATTCTCTGCTTTAGCTAATGAAATAAGTGTCTGGTTATTAATTAACACCATTTCCCAAACTATTCTAAAAATAAAATTGATCTATCTAGAATTAAGTGTCGAGTACTATAGTTTTCTAAATATATTTGGGCTTATTCCAAACTTTCTATAATTTCCCTCTTGTAAATAATTTTCATGGTCAAAGTTAAATCTTCGAATGCACATAAAAATCATTAAAAAATTGTTGAGTCTTCTGTGCGTCTAATAGCAGTCATTAATTTTATGTCAATTTCAATAGCTTAAAACAATCATCAAGTGTTTGTTGCAACTAATCTAAACATTGATATACACTGAGAGACTTTTTGTTAGAATGAATGATAAATATGAATGAGAATTTAGTATAATATCGTTCCGAAGTAGGGAAAACAGGGTTTGCGTATCAAAAATTAATATAGTGGTTTTCAGTCGGAAAAATTAATATTTTTGTTAGAACAAATGGAGAGGATGTTTCATTAACTCTTATAAAACTTGCGAGAATTTAATATACACTATATCAAAGTTGACAAGAGAAGTTAAAACGATTGTAATACATTTTATTCGAAAGAATGAAAACATCTTTTGAAGTTGTCATACAAAGCATATGAGAATCTCAAACGACTATATGAAAAATAACTCACTCCACTAAAAAGATTTAACCTTTAGAAAGGGGAACTAAATACACAAATTAAATACAATCAAATACGGAAACACATGAACAATTATTATTTTTATTATTAAATATACGTAATTTATTCACTAAATACATAATCGCACGCTGAATCAGCAGGAAAAATCGAATTCGCTGCGGCAAGATTCGAACCTAACTTATATGCATTTTATCCCTAACGGCCTAACAACTAAACCCCACGGCTAACTGTACATTATAAAATATTTGGCAAAAATCTCGATAAAGTAGCGTCGCTTGACACTTGATTTTTTATAAAATGCATTTTTTTTAAAGGAACTTATAATATTCTTGTATGCAATAACATTATATAATTTGATATCTCAGTAACTCAGTATATAATAAACTTGAATGTATTTAGATGTAATATTTTAGTTTATAAATTTCGTGAGAAAATATTCCTAATGTTTTAAATCCCACAGTAAATGAATCACTTGAAAATAGAAAGAGTTATCTTTGATTTAAAATGTTGTGAAACATATATGTAATAAAAGCGCCTTTTTCACACAACCAAGCATTTTCCGACAGATATAACCAAAATAACGCCGATAAACGGAAAAACGTGGGAACTGGCGACCAGTGTTTCACGCATTCCGCATATTTGGCTCCACATTCGGGCTCGATCGGAAAACGGCGGAAACATTCGAGGAGCATTCTCAAACAAAACTATATGAAAAATCAAAAATAATGATATCATAGTTTGCTACGCGTCTCAGGTTTCTGTCAACTTCATATTGACAATATCAATTTCTAAAATACGTTTTCGAGATTATGATATTCACTATTTTTCTTATTCATATTATTTTTCGAAAAATCAGTAAAAAGAATATCATTTTTTCATAGAGTTAATTTATAAAATGGAGGTTCATAATATTTCGTATATAGAATTCTTTTTTAATAATAATAATTTTTTATTATTAAATAATAAAAATTTAATAACTTTCTCGACTTCGTGTTTTAAATACTCGTATGATAATATTAAACTATAGTACTGTAGTACGAATAAGTGTGATAGAACCTCGGCTTTCCCTATTTCGGAACGATATTATACTAAATTCTCATTCATTTTGCTTCCTCATAGAGGAAGCTTTGTGGTGGTGACAAAATCCAGTTTCCTAAAAAAGGTTTTTTTCAACATATTTTAATGTCAATATATCTAACATGATGTCCTGAAAAATTATCCGGATGTGTGTGTGTGTGTGTGTGGATGTATGTGGATGTATGTGACGATCCAGCAATTTCTTGAAAACGCGTAGAGATAAATTGAAGAAATTTTGCATAGTTATTTCATTATACACCTAGTTGAATTTCTTACAATGGTTTAACAAAATATTTAATTTTACAAGTTTTATGTACTTTTATAATTTTCTTAAAATTCATTTTTTCACTATAACTTCTCAAATAATCAAAATTCAAAGCTGATGTAAGGAAAACGTAGATTCCTTGTGTCGAAACGAATCGATTGACCTATATTATTAATGCATTTCATTAAAAACTAACAAAGTTATGGTTAATTGTATTTTCAAGAATTAATTTTTCGACTATAACTTTTCAAATAATCAAAATTTTGTTTTGACGTAAGGAAAATAAATGTTCCTTGCATCGAGACGAATCGATTGGTCTATAATATTATTTCATTTCATTGAAAAATAACAAAGTTATGGTTCTTTTTAATTTTAAAAAATTAGTTTTTCAACTATAACTTCTCAAATATTCAAAATTCGAAGCTGACGTAAGGAAAATAAAGGTTCCTCTTGTCGAGGCGAATCGATTGACCTATAAGATTAATGCATTTCACTGAAAAATAAGAAAGTTGTGCTTCATTGTAAGTTTCGAAAATGAATTTTTCGAATATAACTTCTTAAATAATCAAAATTTAATGTTGATGTAAAGAATACTTAATGCTTCCTCTATGAGGAAGCAAATCATATTTGCTTACAGGAAGCAAAGTGCTCATTGAATGAGCACAAAAGTTGATACAACTTCACAGCTAGTTTAATTTTTAATAAGCTTCTTTAGCAAAAATGAAAAATCAACATTAAGAACTGTGTCAGTGGATTATTAGGAGTAAAAATATGTCCTTTAGCCATTGACCTTTTTGAATTGGCTTGCCTTTCGTCCCTGATCAGTAATTCTTATATAAACTTTCACAGTTATCGCTGCCAGTGGCGGTTCACATGATAAATAATTCAAATGCCGACAATCAGAAGCAGACCTTTTGTTATTGTTCCTTTTCATTATTTCGATCCCCCTCTATTTTTTGAGGGACAATCTCAAACTTTAATAATTGAATTGAATGACTCTTAAGTTTTCAAATTTGAAAAAGACTAAAAGAAATCTTTAAATTTTAGATCCACAACCGGAAGCTTGCAACAGAGTGATAGCCTCGAGCGTCTCAGCAGGTGCAAATGGGCTCACCTCGACTCTCAGATCTGCTCTCATATTTCTACTTCCTGCCCTGGCAATAACCACGATAATGTAAAACATCGACGAGATAACCCTTCCAGTAGTAAAACATCCGCTGGCACGGAATTCCGCTTCAAGAATGACGTCCAGGTGCTTTAAAAAACCCCAATCAAGGATCAGATTAGCCTCGATAGAAAAAGAGTAGAGGCATAAAAAACAGGAAGTAGCAAGTCCGCGAAAGGAATCGGGAATCGCAAGGGAAAGTAATAAATGAAAATAGAAAGCGAAAAATAGGAAATCGAAATCGCATGTGTTTGAGTCATGATGGCTGAGAATTTAAGAATGGACGCAAATTCGAAATCAATAAAATTGATTCTCTCTTTGCCCGCTGCCAAGGAAGAAAAGCCAGAGTGAGAAAGCTTTAAAAAGGGAATTTTGATTCTCCCGTTTTTAGGACATGAAAATCAAGATCAAAATAATGCTGGGTTCTAGCTTTGCAAGAATTAAAAAAACGGAATGGTTCGGTCTTTAAAATATATACCGAAAGTGCTTCAAACTTGGAGGAAGCGTTATACTTTGCTTACTTTCCCTTTCTGTAGGAAAGTCTGAAAACCTTTATTTAAATTTTGTTTTTAGTTTTATTTTTGAAAGAGAGGAAGGGTTTGTTACAATTTTTATAAAGTATAATAATTAGAGAAGAAAATTGTTATTAGATGTTCAAAGGGACTAAAATTTAGTTGTGTGAGTTTGAGGATTTTAGGATTAGTTTAATATATATTTTTTTTTTTTTTTTTTTTTTTTTTTTTCATGATGAGATTTGAATTTGAATTTGAGTTTGGGAAGAGAAAATTGTGTTTTCCACCACGCACCACCACGTGTGTCTCTCTCTCTCTGTGATCCCTAGATTTTCTTAGATGTGCTTTTTAATGATTGATTCCGCACTCAAGATTTCTATATTGATGAGTTGATTAAACACGAGGTATAATCATTACGAATTAGGAGTGAGGTCAATTGACATTAGTAATAGAACAGGGCTTACTCTCTTTCGCATTGCGAACATTTCTTTCTTTCTGAACGAAATTTTGAAAATTATTATTTTTTTATTGGTTTAATTTATGCACTCGGAAAATCTGAAATTTAAAAAGTGTATAGAGAAACTAGAATAATCAAGGCTTTCGATTTTGCAGGATCCGAATTGAAAGCTTTAGAAAACTAATATCAGTAAATTTTAAACTTCAAGACTTTCAAAGGAATTAATAAAGTTTTTCAGCTTGCGATTAACTCTGAAGACTCTAAACTTTAAAAACAATAAAGTTTATGACTTTAGACTCTGAAAATAATCAAGCAATCGTAAAAGTAAAAGTAGATATTTAAAATTCATATAAAAAATTCGCAATGTGTGAATGAGATACCTATAAAGAGATAAAAAACAAGTAAGTGATGTATATTAGCATAAAACGAACATAAATATATTATATAAAAATAAAAAATATTATAAATATATATTATATATATATAATTATAATATTAAACGATGTAAATAACGATATAATATCGATTCGAGTGAAAATGTAAAACATAGGATCTATTTGAACGTTCAGGGGGGCAATTATGTAACTTTTCACTTTCACTTTCACTTTTACTTTTTGATTTTCCACTTTTTGATTTTCCATTTTTCCAAATACACATGAATGTCAATTTTGACGTTTTTAACGCCAGTGACGAATTCTAAAAAATTTGCATCTTTATTTTTTATTCGTCGTTTTTCAAGTTTTCAAATTTTCAAATTTGCAAGTTTTCAAGTTTTTCACGAAAACGACGAGTAAAAAATAAATATAAAAACCGCTTATTGCTTACTATAAAATTGACGTTCACGTGTATTTGGAAAAAGCCAAAATCAAAAAGTGGAAAACCAAAAAATGAAAGAGAAAGTGAAAGTAGAAATGAAAAGTTACATAATCTCTCCCCAGGCTGATTTTAAAATTATCTCTAAGATATAAGACATAAAGTTAGTCGTAAAGTTCTATAAAATTTAATTATTATTAAGCGAAGCCTAATTTCTGAGACGTGGCGTCGCGTCGGGTCGCTACACTAAGAAAATTAATAGGGACGCGTTCGTTGTTTGCGAGGTCTATGAAATCTAAAGAAAATGAAATCTTAAAATCATTTCTTTAATAAATGTTTTTTTTCAATCATTTTTTATTTAATTCACAATATTCGATTTTATTTGATTCTAAATCATTTTTCAGTTTTCAGAATGAAATACTATTTCTTTTCTGATCAAAGAATAAGTTTTTCCAAATAGCCTCGTGAAAAACAGGGCGTGTCGTAACACGAATCTTCCATTTCGTACATATCACCTATCTAGGTATATACAGGTAAAGATAAAAGAAGTATAATTAACGAAAAAAAGTTATTCTATTGTTAATCTAGAATTCGAAGCATAGCTCGATCGGATGATATAATTATTTAAAATAAATATAAATATATATTCGGTATTTTCATCAGATGACAATGGCGAAGATTATTTTCTATGAAATCATTGATCAAAGCTCCGCCGCGGGATCTTAGAAAGCTGCGCAGGAGATTGTGTGGAAATTTATGGAAAATGTTTAGAGGTAGGTACATGAATTGCCCGACCGAGATAATAAGCAAGATATTGCATCCGGTGCTTCGATCCTCGTTTCCATTAGCCAAAGCGGAAGTCCCTAAACTTGCTGATATTCAATCTAATCGATAGATTGCTCCGCCAAAGTCTTTCACAATACTCTTCACGAACTAATTATAGCTATCAGGTCAGAAATTTTATTAGAAATTTGAATAGAGGCTCTAATTATTATTTCAAGTCACATTTATTAAGAAAATTGGAGTTCAAATGTCGCACCAAAATTTCGGGTGAAATTTAAATTAGAATGTTTCGTGTCTTCGATTGGTTTAATATAATAATTCAGAAAATTAGACTCGGATGGGCAATGCGTAAGATTTCAATGAAAACTTAAGAGAAAAATGCTACTCGACAACCGAAAAAAGTTATGACCACGGATTTTCTGCTCGGTGGGGTTCGGTAAAATTTCCATTTCTATGGAAATATTTTTATGTAAATATATAACAGATGCTTTTTCAGTTCGCAATGGCATTGAAAATGTCGCGCGAGTGCTGGAAAATTCCAGTTTCTTATTCATGTAAATTTTAGTAAACTTTTTGTTCGCACAAAGTGATGGAACGACAATGCACTGGAAGAGCTTATTTCCAAAGAAACCCGAGAAGAATATTCAGAAGCTTAATGAACTCTCTGAAAATATTCCTTATAGAAGAGAAATTAATAAGGTTTAGTACAGTTTTTGTTTCAAAAAAGTGTAATATTTAAAACATTAAGAAAGTAGTGCTTTTCTCTTGGTATACTTTTATTAAAATTTGGATAGTGTCATTTTTAAATATATGCAACAATTTTTAGTATTTTCTTAAATAGCTAGAAGCGCGCCTTTTTACATATTATAAAAAATTACCCCACATATCATTACATTAGCGTCGATAAAAATCATGTTAATGTAACTTTATAGCGTTAGTGTTGTGCAGAAAAATATATTCATTGTACCATTCTCATTGAAAATTCTTTTTTGTTGTTTATTAATAATAATCGCTATTTCCCGTTTCTCATAAATGTGTTTTGCATCAATTTTTCAACTAAAAAATGTAGGCTTTCGTCCTGAAAAATGAAAATTAAATGTTGGAAGAGAAGCAATCTATCTAAAAAACGTTTAATTTTTTTCTTAATTGGAAAGTAGCCGGTTGCTATTTTTAAATACAGAAATATTTATTTTGAAAATGTGATGGATTTGAACAGTAGGAAATTCCGTTAATTAAATTTGGCCGTGCGTGAAAGCACGCAACAACAAATCAACAAATTCATTTTGCCACGAAATTGATTGATTCAATTTTGAAGGTATAAATTTTCAGCAACGCTTATGATTAAAACTCCATCGATACTACTTTTTTTTATATTCCCTTTGTTTACACTCTTTCGAGTGTAAAAAAAAATCGCGCAACGTACCTAATAGACAGCAAATGCAGCAAGCTAAGTCAGTTTTTAATGTAAAAATTTGAAAAAAAAAAAGAATACAAAAGACATATAATACATAGCGTATATTGATATTCCATCTGTTCGATTATAGGATATATGCAATTTTACGTAAATGAGCATTTGAAAGAATGTAACCCCCTCTGTAAAATAACCAAAGACGAGATCCTTTTGTTTTAATCATTTTCCTTCAATTAAAGTCAATTGTATGTAATTAAAATACTTTGATCGAAAAAATTACTCAGAATTAAAATTACTAATTGTTTTACAGCCATTAGTTTTCACTCTTTTGTTTTTTTTTTTAAATAAGAATTATTAACACTTTACTTCAACTTTCCAAGATTTTCTGAATCTCGTCTCCAGTGGTGAGGTAAAATTGTACATTCGTGAGGCCTAAAAAATAGAATGGAGGTCATTTTGCACAGTGCACTGTTTCATTCACATTACACTGTATTTAGAGCTTTTAGCGTGTCACATTCTAGCCGGCCTACATATCTTTATAAAGACGCTCGGCCATTAAATGGCCGTTAAAGATGATTTCTCACCAGCCGATCGGATTCGTGTATGACACAAGGAGAATTTAATACGGCAATTAATTCATAGATATGATAATAAAGGTTTTGACTTTACGACGTGATAAATAAGGGACTCCCGTAAATTTGATTATAATCACAAGAAACAGTTTCTGTTCAAAACTAATCATCTAAAAACCTATTACTTCTTTTAACATTAAAGTGCATGTGGTAATTACTATATATGAGAAAAATCAAATTACCCTGATAATTTGAATTTGCTCATATGGTAATTTCCCATTTCTTTCATTTTATCTGACGAAAATCTGTCTTCTTTCAATGTTAAAATTTCAGTTATCCTCCAAAAAAAAAAAACATTTTTCTTTAGATGATCATGCAATATAAAATATTGCTAAAAATATTCGTAAAATAAATAGTAACAGATAAGTGGATCGATTGAGTCGCAAAAAGCGCAATTTCGCGGTTATTCTACCTCGTGTAGTCAAGGTTTCTCTGCAAATGTCAAAGACCATGTGAAGCTTTTGTAAATAAATATAAAACCGCATAGAATCACGAGAGAATACTCAATATTATGATGTTCAAGAGACGCTTCTTTAATTTTTATTAACAAAAATGTTGTATTTGAAAAATTCCCGTTAATTAAAAAGAAATACTTTTTTTAGAGTAGAGAAATAGAAAGTTTCAATCTTCTTAAATGATGAATTACACTTTAATTATAATTTCAGTGAATGGAGACCAATTCAAAAATAAGAACGTACGATATTCACTATGTATGATAAAAAATATATTTTTTCGTTCACCTAATTATACGTACGTGTAAATTATTGTATAATATCGCGTATCAGTCCTCTTTATTGTTATACGATAATAATGGATTCACAAAGTATTGCACGTTTTTGCGATTAAAAAAAATTTAATCATACATTCAATATTTTTCAATGATTGTGTGAAATAAATAATATTAAGTGTGATAATCGAGTGAGGATGGATGATTTATTGTGAATGGATTTTTCTCCAAAAGCTCTCCTCATCGAAGCAAAGCGCTTTCCCCTTAATATACTTAGCTGAAGCTTCACTCTCTTATATTTTAATTTTTTAATGATCTATATATTGATACAGACAATCCTAATGTTCCACACTATCAGCACAAATCAGAATTCAGATACAATAATTTTCTCGAATTTCATACATTTTTTATATCAAAGCTACAAACGTAATTCGCGATAATTCATTCCAATTCCAAAATGATGAGATTGTAAAGAAAAAAAACTTTGGAAAATCGGAAACAAGAATTTTAAAAATGGAAATCAAATCAGCTTTGATAAGAAAGAATTTTATAAACGTATACCTCTACAATGTAACATTATACCCACTTTTAGGGAGAGTGAAATTTATTGAGAAAAGCAAGCTTTCTTTGCACGAATTTTTCCGGTCGGGACCATTTCGCGTCACGCATGTCACGGTACAATACTTATAGTCAATTATCCAGTCGATAACATTTTATTCAAAATATACCTTTACAGTTTTTAGAATAAAAGTCTCCCGTTTTCGTAAAACCAAAAATTAATTAAAGGAATTTTAGAATTAATTTCTTTCTCATATCAGTGTTTTGTTAACTGTCAATGATAATAAAAGCACACTAAACTATGAAACACTTCTTCAAATGTTTACACCCAGCCACTCTAAACCTCACATAACAAAGAAATTTCCAAACTTTCATGAAGATTCATTAACTGCTCATTTATAAATCCGTAGAATTTAGCAATGATTTTGAGTAGACAAAAAAAGTTCGTTTCAGAATATGTCTAATGTTAGGATAAATTATTATTTTGTTTAAAGGTCAAGGTTTTATTGCTGACTTACACAAATCTTACAAATACTAAGGCAGGACCTCTAAAATAACTTTCAGGGTAGACCGAGCGTGCACTAAGAATTTCTATTTCATTGCTTAGGCTAAATAATAAAAAATAAGAAACTGAATTTAACGAAAATATCTCCGACCGTTTTCAATACTCTTAATATAGTAACGGATGGGTAGTAGAAATCAGATGTTTATCCCTCTAAATGCATTTTAAATGTTTATCGGTAGGTACTTGATAAATTGCTGTACATCGAGAGTGATAACGATATTCTTTTGCATCGCTCGATCGATTTATTCTTCGTTTTTAGTGGTTCAAATGGCTTCATTTTTTTATAGATAAATAAAAAGTCACTTCCACCAATTATTCTCACAATCTAAAAATGAACCCTGATTTATGACTGAATTTAATATAGCATATTATTTTTTAGTGAAATACAACACTCAGTGTTGTGAAAATAGAAAGCCAACAAAATAAAAAACCCAATTTCTAAGAAACCATATAAAAATGAAGTATGAGAATTTACTCATATTTGAATTAACTCATATTTAAAATTACCCATTTTTAAAATATAAAAATTATTTACAAAAAAAAAATTTTTTGCCGCAATTCCTTTAAAAATATGTAAAATAATAAAAACCACTTACATGTTCCCCCGGCGGAATAATGGCCGCAGCTTCAGAAACTGAAACAATATAATTTTGTTTAATTAAATTAAATGAATAAAATTAAATTTAGCCTTCATAAAAACCCAATGAATAAAAATTTGTCAAGTCAATTCTTTTTAAGTGACAGCCAAAAAAATCTACTTGCGGGACTCCGAAATACTATTATTTTTAAATTCTGAAAAAAATCAGGGGACATTTTGTTACCTAAAGGAAAAAGTTGTGGAAGTTCATTTTATTACCAAAATTAGTTTTGATTACAGTGAATTTCTTTATGATTCCTGGGTTTATAAGAAATGAAAGTCTCTGTATTTTACTTTTCTCAATTTCTTTTCGCTATTCAGTCCAGACTGTGGAAATTTTTAAAGAAAATCTCACGACTGCACAAGAGTGTCGAAGTATAGTCCTTTATCGACCAGAAAAAGGAAGTTAGTCTAGGAGAGAAAAATAGAAAAAGGAAAAGAGAACGAATGTTAACGAGCCGCATAACGAGGATCCTCTCAACTTTCTCCACAAAAGAAAAAAGTATCTTCAAGCAAACTTATTTTCCAACTGAAGTTTTTTATTATCATTATCATTATTATTGCCACTATTTCGTCGATGTGCTACAATGGAATATCTCACTCGAAGGTTGCTTTGCTTTTACAAAATGATACGAAAAAGAGAGAGAGAAAGAGAGAGAGAGAAAGAGAGAGAGATAGTAAATGAAAGAAGCCGAGTCTAAAAGTACGGACTTTTCGTGTCTGAGTTTCATTTTTTTTTTTTTTTATCAAAATTGAAAAAATCAAATTGGATAAAAAATTGGATAGTTTATACTAAAGTCCGTACATTTAATGTGAGAAAAATATATAGTGAGAGTGACAGAGTGAGTGTGCGAAAGAGAGTGATTATAAATAAAAATCGTATTACGTTAAATGTTGTTAGGTTATATAAATATTATATAATAAATGTTACAAAGCCGTTGTATGTAATATAATTATCTGAAGCTGTATGTATAAGAGAATTACTGTAGTTAAAAAAATAAAATAAATGAAACGATGATGATTGTACTATAATAGATAGTGTATCTTCTAACTCTTTAATTATTTATATATATATACCTTTTGAGGGAAATTTTTGTAATGATAGGGATAATTTGATATTGTGACAGTTTAAGAATTCCAAGCTGCTATCGCAAAAGAATTAGAGGAGAGATTTTAACGTTCTTTTTAATCATACAATTAGCAGACCAACACGTGCGCTACGCGCACGATTATTTATTTAATTTCTTACAATTTCAAGTCATTAAAAAATCAATGAAATTTTGCTGATTCAAATTCAGAGAGTAGGTTTGAAACAACAATTTAACCGAGATTTTAAGGACATTTCGTTACATCATTTTTTGGAGAGGTATTTCAAGAGATTTCTATGAATTTTAATGAATTTTGATCATTTTCAAGTGATTTTTACGAAATTCTAAAGATTTTTAGGATTTTAAAAAAGATTTCGTAGAATTTTAAGGTATTTCAGGATATTTCGAGAAATTTTAACGGAATTCATGAAATTTCAAGAGAATTTTTAAAGCTAACAAGGGATTTTAAATTTTTTGAAATTTTGAGGAATATTAAGAGATTTCTAAGAACTTTAAGAGATTCCAACGAATTTTAAGCGATTTCGAAGATTTTTGTGAAATTTTAAGTGATTTGAACAGGTTTCTGAGTGTTTTAAGAGATTTTAAGGGATTTTAAATCCTGTTGTGAAGTTTCCAGGAATGTTAAGACATTTCAAAAAGTTTCAAAGAATTTTAAAGGACTTTAAGGAATTTTAAATATTACAATGAAATTTCCTGGAATTTTAAAAGAAGTCAAGAGATTTTTTAAATAATTTTAAGCGATTTTCTGATTTTTAAAAGATTTTATAGAATTTTCAGGATTTCATGGAATGTAACGAGATTTCTAATAATTTTAATGTATTTTAAAGGACGTAAAGAGACTTTAAATGTTATTGTAAAATTTAAAGCATTTCAAGAAGTTTGTGATGGGAATATTAAAAGGTTTTCATGAATTTAAAAAGATTTCAAGAGATTTTTATGAGTTTTAAAATATTTTATGAGGTTTAAAGGATTTTAAAGTTTTTCAGATAATTTTATTGAGGGATTTTAAAAGAATTTCTATGCATGTATGGTTTTTAAAAGAATTTGTAGAATTTAAAAGGATTGCGAAGGTTGTGGTAAAATTTTAAGGGATTTTATTAGATTCCAAATGTTAAGAAATTCCAAGAGTTTTTTTAAATGAATTTTTAGAGATTTTCGTTAATTTTGACATAGATTTCAAGAGATTTGTGATTTTAATGATTTTTTGGGGATTTTTAAGGGATTTCAAGAGGTTTTTGGAAGTTTTAAGAAATCTTGACAAATTTTAATCAATTTTGAAGGTTTTCATGAAATTTTAAGTGATCTGAAAAGATTTCTCAGCGTTTTAAGAGAATTTAAGGGATTTTAAATCTTATGAAGTTTCGAGGAATTTTAAGAGATTTCAAAGGGTTTCGGAGTATTTTAAGGAACTTTGAGGTTTTTTAAATGTTTTAATATAATTTTCAGGAATTTTAAAAGAAGTCAAGAGATTTTTATAATTTTCAAAATATTTTATGGAATTTTAAAGAATTTTGTGAAATTTTATGAGATTTCTAACAATTTTAAGGGATTTTATGATTTTTAGAAGATTTTATAGAATTTTAAGGATTTCATGAAATTTCTAATAATTTTATTAGATTTTAAAGGACGTCAATGAACTTTAAATGTTTTCGTATAATTTAAAGAATATTTTAAACGGTTTTTAAGAATTTTAACAAGTTTTTACAAATTTTAAAAGATTTCAAGAGAGTTCTATTAGTTTTAGAGTATTTTATGGAGTTTAAAGAATTTTAAAGTTGTCAGGTAATTTTATTGATTTCTCTAATTTTTAAAAGGTTTTGTAAAATTTTTAAGGATTTTATGGAATTTGATAAGATTTCTATAGACTTTAAGAGATTTTAAATGTTAAGAAATTTTAAGATATTTTTAGGAATTTGTAAAACTTTTTACGAGTTTCAACTTGGATTTCAAGACATTTATGATGTTAATCGTTTTTGTGAATTTTTGAAGGATTTCAAGAGGTTTTGGGTAGTTTTAAGAAATCTTAACGAATTTTAAAGTATTTCGAAGGTTTTTCTGAAATTTTTTTGCGCTATTAGTTTGTTTTTCTTCTTTCAACTTCAAGTCATTCAAAAGCCAATCAGGTTTGCAACAACAATGTATGCGAGATTTTCGAGACATTTTGTGACACCACTTTTTTAAGATAGGAGAATAAGAGTTTATTTGATGTTGATGTGGTGAATTTATTATAGCTGATTGCAGTCAATTAAAAAAATGTAGAAAATTCAGCATATTGTTCTGAGTGTACAAATGGTTGCCATCTTTATTATGTCGCCTTCTTTTGGTTACAATAAATCGTCCTTTCAATATCTTTGACAAGAAAAAACGAGAAGTTAGATAAGCAGGGAGAGTTCTTTCCGTACGACTGTGCAGATAAAAGATACTTGTAAGAAAAATGAGGTTTCACAAATTTTCAACGACACCCCGCGAGCAACAAGGAAGCCTCGTGTAGAAGTAATAACGAGAACCTACTTTGTAAAAGGTGTCGTATCTGAAAAAGAGAGAGTATGTGAGTGCAATAGCAAAAGAGAAAAACCACTATGTTCAATAAGGAAGAAAAAGATTGACTTGTACAAATTACAAGTAATTGCGGTGCTACAAAAAATATTGGAAAACATTTTTACAAGATGACGGTTTAAAATTTTATACTTGCCAGTTAAAATTTAACAAGTAAATGTCAACTTTCATCAGTTAAAGTCAATACTTAACAGTTACAAATAAAATTATGCATTAGTAGATTAAAAAATATTTCTTTTGAAACATTAATGAATTTATAAATTCATTTATAAATTCTTCCTTTATCTTTCTGATAAAGGAAAAATGTTTTGATTCGTAAAAGGACTAAAAGGATAGTTTTACTTGAGATGAAAAATTAAATTGACCTTGTTCTGATGTGTTTGAATCGTAGGTAAGAGGAAAACGTGATCCAAGACAGATATAGAGACGCAGTGTATACCTATATATAGCAGTATTTTCTTCGGGTAGTATATTCTACAATGTACTGTAGTAACATAAGGTCACATTTTCACGGTACGATGAAGGGAGAAGCCCATTACCAAAGACAATACTTGATAATATTGCAATTCCTCCAGGCGAGTCGGTGTTATTCTAAGAATATCGTAGCCAGAAAGAAGCAAGCTTCTTTTCTTCTCTTTCTTTCTTTCTTTTATTCTCCACTTCCGTTTGCTGGCACGCGCATCTCTGATAAGAAAACAGCGAAGTGCTAATTTTCTCACTCACAACAGTTTCTTCTTCCAGACTTTTTCAAGTAAAATCTGGACCAATTCTGCGAAATATAT
>CAJFCO010000180.1:440643-460807 GCA_904066015.1 Synergus gifuensis | reverse complement strand
CATTGAAAAATAAGGATGTTATGGTTAATTGTATTTTCAAAAATTAATTTTTCGACTATAACTTTTCAAATAATCAAAATTTAATGTTGATGTAAAGAATAATTAATGCTTCCTCTATGAGGAAGCAAATCATATTTGCTTACAGGAAGCAAAGTGCTCATTGAATGAGCACAAAAGTTGATACAACTTCACAGCTAGTTTTGCAATTTCTTTATTTGAATTTGAAGTATATTCATTTATTTTGAAATTCGTGCTGGGATTTCGAAAGGGCAATCCGTGGGGAAAGCAGTTCCTTAGTTGAATTAAAAGTAGGATACTAATATTTCCGAACCACTCTCAGGAAAATTGCAGACTCGCTAGGAAAGTAGGAAATGAATGAAATAAAAAAAAAAATGAAAACGAAAATCTGTAAAGAGGTGAAGAACAGTGAAAAGACGATGAGACGCCATACCAGGTACTCCTTTCAGCCTAGGAAGAAAATCGTTCCAGAAAGCGCAACCAGTCATGCGAGGACCTTTTCCCAAGCCGGTCTTTTCGGCGTCTAAAATAAAATACCGAGGATCATTTCTTGTGTATGGTGGCCATTCAACTTCACTTTGAGTTGGTTTCCTGTAACAGAAAATCAAACACAAGGGTCAATTTCCACTTCCTAGGAAAAGATTTTTTTAATACATTTCTTTATCTTCAGATTTAGAAGCTTAGGAGTTTATTATAGAATCAGAGATAATGGGGTGAGAAAAATAAAAAATTTCCTGCTTGGGACTTTTAGCAGAATTTCTATGGGTTATAGGCGTTAGTGGACTGCCACTTTGAGGAAATTAATTTTGAAAGCAAGCACTTGCCTCATCTACAACCCTCGATTATTATGCTATATTCTAGTACTGTGATGCTTCAACAGACGATGAGAGTCTACCTGTTCTCACAAGCAATTAACCTTTAAAGGAAGGTCAATAAAATTATTAGACGATAGTTTAGAGTAAGACAGGTACATAAAAAATGAATTTTCTTAATTAGCTTCTACACGATGACAAGAATGTGATAAAAATATATATAGAGACCAATTTAATGTAAAAATATATTTTGTAATCACATGACCTATGATTTAATTTTCAATCACGAATAGGAAGAGAAGTCAGCATGGGAAGTTGCGTGTCACCATGAAATATACGAATCACATTTTCGGGTGGTTTAAAAACATAAAAAAGAGATGTTCAAATTTATTGGAAGAAGACATGAAATTTTGTCAAAATGAATTTATGAGAAGGTAGTAAATATATCAAGAGTAGTGTGGTGTATTAAAAAACAAATGTATCAGTGTCACGTGATTTAAAAGCCAAAAGGCTTTCAAATCACTTTTTAAAGGATTTTTGTTATTTTGAAATTTAAATGCAATCTGGTTTGAAAACTTAAGTTTGGAAGTACCTAATTTTTGAAGAGCTAAAGTTTAGATGCGATTAAGTAATTGATACGCTTTTAAGTTTGGAAGCAACCAAATTAGAAGAGCGGAAGTCCTAAAGTCATCAAGTTGCAATGCTTGCAGCACAGGAAAGGTTTTAATTTTAAAAATTTTCTGTACAAATATTTAAAAGCGTGAGTGCAGAAAAGTTGGAATCTCTTATTTATGCAAATGCAATTTTCCTGTTCTGTGTTTGAGGAAAATGAATTTATGAGAAGAAATGCATTTTTTTAGGAACATAACGTGTGACGATAATTTTTCATCAGAAACATTTCTTCGTGTTCCATCACGTTTCTCATATAAAGGCTACTGTAACAATCCGGAAATATCCCTACAACGCTTAGAGTTCCTTTCTGAGCGTTTGATAAAGCTGTATCCGTCTTATAGATATTATTTACCCCAGCATGTCTCATTTTCTTGTCCCCTTTATAAAAGGTACGTGACACATGAAGAATGGATAATAACCGCGTTTTCCCGTAGACTATTATATTGGTGAAACGACGAGTGCGTGACGACGATGCGTTATCATTTTCATTGATTATTGCTACCAATGCATTGAATCCCAAGCACGTTTCCGAAATGTCGGGTCTTGCTCGGTTTAGGGTCTTTGAGATCAATTTATAGGGTCTAAAGGAAATACGGCAGTCGTAAAAGCGAATAAAATATTGAAAATAAAGTCGTTACATTTAGAAGATACTTTTTTTTAAGCGAACCATCAACTTTTCAACACAATTTTAATTTATCGTTGCTAAATCAACTAAGTTGTTTAGCACACGTATTTATATATCAGCAGAGAAATTCTGAAAATTGTATCTCTTGTTCCCACGACTTTTGTTTTTTTATTTCCCATATTCCTAACAACGTCTTATGTTTCATCATCGCACTTGTCTCCTCCACTCTTCTTCCAATTGCTCCTTCACCCTTAAGCTCTTCCGAGCTGGTGTAATATTTTCATAATTTATAGTCTCCTCTAGAAAAGAAATGATAACATATTAAAGAAGTAGATTACTATAAATGATATTAAATGATAGTAGTGTATTAATCAATGTAATAAAATGATAAATTATTAAAGAGAGGTAATAATGATTAGCCCAAATGTTTCTATACATTAGAAGTGAAAAGCAGTAATATTAAATTATGTATTAAATGAAATTTCATTAGCGTTAATTGAAGTGCTTTGGGCTTGTTCTGAAATTGATAGATAGTATCATGTATGATATGAAGGATAGATTGATATTTTCATCAAAATTATAAAATATCGAGCAAGAGTGAAACTGGGTGGTTTGCTTCTCGTGAAGTATTTTTTATTTCATAGTGACATGCAATTTTTTTTCAATATTACTTCGATTTACGAGACAGAGTCTGTAAAATAAATCAATGGTTATAAACGTGTCGTACAGTTATATATTTGTTTTCACGCGATTCATGCGTGCAGCATATTTTACATAAAGGAATTGTGCATAAAATACGTACTGTCAGACACGAATTTTTAATTTCTAATTTTTAATTTTTAATTTAATATTGGCACTGATGCACTCTGCTTCTAAATTAAAAAAACGGTATCAGGGGAATTTTTAAATGTAAAGCGATAATATAATTGGAAAAATGATTCTGTAATTATTTATAAATCGAAATTCAAATTTTTATTCGAAAAATCAAAAGAGTTTATGAAGGCTTTCTCCGACACGATTTCGCACTATTTCAACTTAACGATTCTCTTATTTTCGGAGGGTGGAGTTCTCTCTACTTGAAAAATCGATCGAGATTTAAGATCTTTATGATATATTGCATTGATTCATTATTCTCTTGACATAAAATAGAAAACTCGTTCTTTGAATTTCAGACTTTTATAAAGACATTAAATCTGCAATATAGGAATTTTGAGACTTGTTTTATATTTCTGATTTAAGTCTTCTTACATCAGCTCTTTTCAGTTTAAGAGCTAAGACTTATATAGTTTTCGTGCATTAATATTTATGAAACATTAAAATAATTTTGCATTGCTAACTTTCTGATCGATAAATTCCAATTGATTGCGCCGCACGTACGAACACTCGCGCTCACATTAATCAAATTTTTCAATAACTAACATTCCGTTGAAAATTTGATGGTGGATTGTGATAAATTACTAAGAGACACTCTGAGTTAATAAAAAAATAACCATTTTTAAAATTGCGGAAAAGGGATCAGATCAAAACTTCAACGATATATTTATTCTTTTTTCCCAATTTTTCAAAGAAACAAAAATGTGATTATTCGAAGGATAAGTCTCTGGTAAGAAAACGAAAAGAAATCGAAGAAAACATATTCTTTCTTGTCAGCAGACAGAAAGATACGACCTCGGATCCCATTACCGTCAAAATATTTAAAAGAGGGATTCCCAGGGGTGAACTTAGTCGTCGATCATTGAAAAATGTAGGTGAGTAGATCGAACCAGAATTTGACTCTGGCATATTGTATAGTAAAGCTGGTAAAGTGCTCCCGGCTTTAAAGTGGCGATTAAAGTAAGTACGCGGGGGAAATCTACCGAAATGCATTTCTGATTTTGATCTCTCATTTCAATGACTGCTGCAACTAAAAAAAGGTCCTTTTCGAATTATAGAACCTAATTTGCTTCCCTTTCTCACCTAGACGTATTCATTTTTATAGGAATATTGAATCTAAAGGTTCACCATAAAACATAAAGGAAACTTTTTTAAAAGTCTTATATTTAATACTCGAAATAATAATCCAAAAATTAATTCTAGAAGTAAAAAGTGAGTGCATTTTATTCAGCTAGAACTGAAATATATAACTGAAGTATATTTCAGATATAATTGAAAGAAGGAAAATAGCAAATGGAAAAGAACAATAGAACCAATTCAATCAATTCTCGAAACTCTTGAACGTGCTCAGCAATAAGAAAAGAGAAATTTCCAGAATAGTGGGATTCTCTTTACCAATTGACGAAATCATTCAGAATTTAGAAATTCTTATTTCGGGACTATTGTTCTTTAATCGTCTTTTGTATATAAATACAGACTTTTGCTTTTCTATTTTAGTTTTCGGAAATAATTTATCGAATTTTCCAAAACTCCTTAATTTCCGATTCCTTTTTCTTATTTTTGGAATAACGGCCCTTCGAGGGTTTTGAGTCGACCAAATTGCGTCACTATAGTATGACATTGAAAATAGGCAAAGCGCACTTTACCGAGGTGCTGCTCTAGAACAGAATTGAAATTTCATGTCCGCACAGACGTCGACTTGTTCTACTTCGAATGGAAATGGGTAGATTTGCCATTGAGTAAAAGCGATTTCAATAAAAAAAAAGACTAGAAGCGATGTAAAATATAAAAAAAGTAATGTAAAAAGTACTCAGAAAGTTACTAAGTTTCAAAAAGCCGAAATAAAAAGAATAGGAAAATGTTAAATTTGAACAAATTGAGTTATATTTTTCTTCTATAAACTTAGATGTTTTTATTTTATCTTTCTTACTATTCAGGAGTTATTTTTATACAAATTCAAACAGCATATTAAAATTCAGAGTCAGAGAATATTTATAACAGGTGTCAGAAATAGAGAACGTATTCTGGATGAATTCTCGAGGGGGTTGTCGAACATCACTGAGGAGAATTGGAATTTTATTTAGAATTTTTGACTTACCCATGTAGAGCGAAGTTGGAATAGATTGATAGAAATTTTCGAGCAAGGTCACGCTCTTTGTCGGTGTATTTGAGGGACATATTCAGTGGAAGACCAAAAACGTACTCGATCTCATCACCATGCATTACGCCCATCCAGTCACCCCATAAATTCGTACTACTCGTCTGAAACAAAAATTACATAAGATGATAAAAATAGGTATTCTCAGAATTTCATCAAAATAATTAGAAAAATATCTGGGAAGAAAGTTTAATGAATTTTCCATTTAAACTCACAAAATCAAGAATTATCCCAAATTCTTTAATTAAAACTTCGCCCAGTAGGACTAATAAATTCTATAACCATATTAGGAAGAAAAAGCTTAAGAATACGAAATTTAAATGTTCGTAACCTTGAGGAAAAATTAATTTTCCAGGCAGATTAATTGGAGACGGACTTAAAACAATTTTAATGAGTGCAAAGCGTTGGTAAGTCGAGAATATACCAACAAAAAGGACCTTTAACCGATTTTAATGAGCACTTTCATCCAAACAAGAGACCTGCTAGTTTATAATTACGTGACTTGACCTCACGACCCACTTTTTCTCATTGCATATTACCATATATTCTTCAAAGTTTTCTCCTCGAACGATAATAAACGTTGAAATATTGAGAATGCGGAGGCTCGTGAAGCGACATCAGATATAAATTGTAAAAATTGTAAATCGTTATATCCTATCTTAAAAAAGTGGTGTCACGAAATGTCTCGAAAATCTCGCATAAATTGTTGTTGCAAACCTGATTGGCTTTTGAATGACTTGAAGTTGAAAGCTGAAAAACAAACTAATGGCGCAAAAAAATTTTAGAAAAACCTTCGAAATACTTTAAAATTCGTTAAGATTTCTTAAAACTCCCCAAAACCTCTTGAAATTCTTCAAAAATTCACAAAAACGATTAACATCATAAATGTCTTGAAATCCAAGTTGAAACTCGTAAAAAGCTTTACAAATTCCTAAAAACATCTTAGAATTTCTTAACATTTAAAATCTCTTAAAGTCTATAGAAATCTTATCAAATTCCATAAAATCCTTAAAAATTCTACAAAATCTTTTAAAAATTAGAGAAATCAATAAAATTACCTGACAACTTTAAAATTCTTTAAATCCCATACAATACTCTAAAACTCATAGAACTCTCTTGAAATCTTTCAAAATTTGTGAAAACTTGTTAAAATTCTTAAAAACTGTTTAAAATATTCTTTAAATTATACGATAACATTTAAAATTCCTTGACGTCCTTTAAAATCTAATAAAATTATTAGAAATTTCATGAAATCCTTGAAATTCTATCAAATCTTCTAAAAATCATAAAATCCCTTAGAATTGTTAAAAATCTCATAAAATTTCACAAAATTCTTTAAAATTCCTTAAAGTTCGTTAAAATACTCCGAAACTCTTTGAAATCTCTTAAAATTCCTCTAAACTTCATAAGATTTAAAATCCCTTAAATTCTCTTAAAACGCTGAGAAATCTTTTCAAATCACTTAAAATTTCATGAAAACCTTCGAAATTGCTTAAAATTCGTCAAGATTTCTTAAAACTCCCAAAAACCTCTTGAAATCCCTTAAAAATCCAAAAAAATCATTAAAATCACAAATCTCTTGAAATCTATGTCAAAATTAACAAAAATCTCTAAAAATTCATTTTAAAAAACTCTTGCAATTTCTTAACGTTTAGAATCTCTTAAAATCCTTAGATATCTTATCAAATTTCATGAAATCCTTAAAAATACTACAAAATCTTTTAATAATTAGAACAATCTAACAAAATCCCTTAAAATTTTACCACAACCTTCGAAATCCTTTTAAATTCTACAAATTCTTTTAAAAATCATACATGTATAGAAATTCTTTTGAAATCCCTCAATAAAATTATCTGAAAAACTTTAAAATCCTTTAAACCTCATAAAATATTTTAAAACTCATAAAAATCTCTTGAAATCTTTTTAAATTCATGAAAACCTTTTAATATTCTCATCAGAAACTTCTTGAAATGCTTTAAATTTTACAATAACATTTAAAGTCTCTTTACGTCCTTTAAAATCCATTAAAATTATTAGAAATCTCGTTACATTCCATGAAATCCTGAAAATTCTATAAAATCTTCTAAAAATCAGAAAATCCCTTAAAATTATTTAAAAAATCTCTTGACTTCTTTTAAAATTCCAGGAAATTTCATTGTAATATTTAAAATTCCTTAAAGTCCCTTAAAATTCTTTGAAACCTTTTGAAATGTCTTAAAATTTCTGGAAACTTCACAACAGAATTTAAAATCCCTTAAAATCTCTTAAAAAATATAATATATTTTTATATTGTATTTTTATATCAGATATTCTTTATATCAGATATATTTTATATCAGAAACCTTTTCAAATCACTTAAAATTTCACAAAAATCTTCGAAATCGCTTAAAATTCGTTGGAATCTCTTAAAGTTCTTAGAAACCTCTTAATATTCTTCAAAATTTCAAAAAATTTAAAATCCCTTGTTAGCTATAAAAATTCTCTTGAAATTTCATGAATTCCGTTAAAATTTCGCAAAATATCTAGAAATACCTTAAAATTCTACGAAATCTTTTTTAAAATCCTAAAAATCCTTAGAACTTCTTAAAAATCACTTGAAAATGGTGAAAATTCATTAAAATTCATAGAAATCTCTTGAAATACCTCTCCAAAAAATGATGTAACGATATTTACCTAAAATGTCGGCTAAATTGTTGTTTGAAACCTACTCTCTGAATTTGAATCAGCAAAATTTCATTGATTTTTTAATGACTTGAAATTGTAAGAAATTAAATAAATAATCGTGCGCGTAGCGCACGTGTTGGTCTGCTAGTTCATTTAAATAAAAACTGACATTACAGTGAGAATTTAATCATAGCGGATTCGATGATAGTAGATTTAATTTACTACGGCTAGCTTCATCCAGTTAATTATAAGCTTTTCAATATATGCAAATTTCATCTTTGTAAACTCCACTCTTCCTTTTTTATTCTGCTATCAAAGCTTATTCAGCAAGCTTTACTTTATTATGATTTTACACATAAAATTTATCGTTGTTTTTGTCGAAAAGGGATAGAAAGGGATCTTCTATCCACAATGAAAATTGGCGAGGTTTTAAGGTTTTCCGGCAGGTCGGGATACAAGGTAACGAGAATGCAAATAAAAGATTAATGATCTCTTCTGTTCTTAAATAAAGGCAGGTAAAGTTGAAAAATACTCTTTTTTCCTTTTCTCTCTTTATCTTTATATCTAAATATACAAACATAAAGTTTTGTTATGCAAAGATTTACGATAAATACACCTGGGGTTAATAAATATGAAGAGTGCATTTTTCTACCTTTATTCATCAAACATTTTACACGTTTTTAATTTATATTCTTTTCATAATCTAAAATTCAATTGCACATTTTCCGAAAGCAGTATAATTTTTTATATAAATCTCTTTCATATCCGCTTTGGACGTATTGAAAAAAGGAAAAAAAATGTATTCATCGTTATTTCATCCTAAAGCTATTGAAGAGAATGAAAACGTGAGCATTTGCCCTCTTTTATTTTTCACGCATGTTTCTCTAAATCCTTTTAACCGTTTTTATTGAAACTGGAGAATTTAAAGTAAAATAAAATAAATAAAAGAGATTAGTCTTTTTGTGTTGTAGAGAAAGAAAATTTCACTGTTATGAATTTATTTTGACTTTAAAGTGGAAACGTATAAATTTTCCAAAAGGTTTAGGAAATACTGTTTCCTATTTGGCATTCGACATGTACTAATTTTGTGAGGTCGCAAAAGTTTAAAACTCGAAATCGGTGATGAAATTAATTACCTTAATTATTGCAATTTTTGGATAATAAAGTTCGAAACAAAATGAATATTATCATTATATAACATAAACGTGAGGTATGACACAACTTTCGACATTTTGTTTCATTACCAATAATTAATTGTTAATTCAGCCTCGCACGGCTATTCGAAAAATATTATCGCAAACCGCACGTGCAAAATATAAACCCACTGGCGTCATTAATTAACAATTAACAATATTGAGACAATAGTGGATTTTAATTTAATACGCAAGAAATATTGAAATATAGGGTGAATCGCTGGAACTTAATGACTTTAATTAATTGGTTACCTGAATTTGGTTTATTTCACAATTATTTACGGTTTATGCTTCCGTAATTCCTTAAAATTCTATGAAACCCTTTGAAATCTTAGAATCAACATTCAAAGTTTCATTCTAAAGGTAAACATTATTTCTCTCGTAACCTTGACACTTACAATTTCAAAATTTATCTTGTTCGTGCCAGTTTCATCAAAAGTACATCACGGAAAATAAATTTGATTTCTTAGTTTAGTTTACTTCAAAGACCCCCGTTGATTGAAATTTATATTTCTACACTAAGTGGCAAAACATGTTTCTCGTAATCTACAAATACTAATCTCGGTAGCTAAATACAGAACCAAAATCTAGATCCTTCTCATCAAGAGAAATGTTGATATTGTCTCGATCTCATGACTGGGTCGAGATTGTTTATTTGGTTTATCATGGTATGTGATATTCGCTAAACATTCACGATAGGAGGCGCATGTCGACCGTATCTTGGATCTGAACCGATTCGACATGATTTGCCGTTATGCGAAGGCAACAAGGCCGCAAGACGTTAAGTATATGTGATTCGTTATCAGCGTTACGACTAATCAATTGTTTTTGCTTCCAACATCTAAACATAAATATGAAAATAAACATAAATTTAAATATAAACGTGAACTAAAGATTAAGATTAAAGACTAAAGATTAAACACTAATTAAAGACTAAAGGCTAAAGACTAAAGACAAAAGACTAAAGACTAACGAGACGAAAGCTATATTCATAAAAGTGAAGCTAATCACTGAAATGACTCGAATTTAAAGACTGGCTAACAATATCCCTTGAGTGGATGAGAAAATGCTTGTAAATCCTTTCTAACTGCCAGGACATAAATCGGCCCAGAACGAGTTAACATGAGAAACGACTTCTTCGTATCGATGAGGTGGAGCTATACAAGAAAAACGAGGAAAATTTACGGTGACTGGGATTGGAAACTAGTCAGTACTTTTTCAAAATTAGTTTCTGTTTCTGAAAGGTGTGGAAACTTGACCCAGTCGACTTTGGAAATTAATAAATTATATAGAATAAAAGTGGAAAGATATGGCAGATATAAATATAAAGTACAAATTTTGCTTTTATTCAAATATGTATCCCATTTTTTAAAATTCAGTTCACCAGGAAATAATAAATCAAAAGGCTTAATTTTCCTCCTTAGTAGAATTTTGTTTACTGAAAGTATCTCGCATTCCAGAAACGCATCTCGTTCCTTCGCATTTACTTCGCAAGTTTGGAATCCTTCATGCGTTTCACGAGTCCGGAAATCGTTTGACTTGGATTTCCTCCAAGTAGACAGCTATGTGTGATTACGAGGAATGAATACAGTTTAACTCAGAGAAACGAAAAGAGGGTAAAGAAATAATTCTCTTGGAGAATTTCCCTGAAGATTTGTACCGGAATGAAACAAACTGAGCAGCGAAATGAGTTTAAGTTTGATTAAAAATTTGTGTGCAGAGATTAACTCGTTCATGCGAATCCCCTCATTATTTTATGAATGTAACTTTACTCTAATTTCAGAGAGTTATAACGAACCTTCTTTCTTTGTTTTACGACATGTTTTACTGAGCCAGGAAAAACTTACGTAGAAAATGTCTGCTAGCTTAAAACGATAAGAATAATAGTAATAATAATAGTAAAGAACTGCATTATAAATGTAGCTTTTCATTGCTCCTCAAAATATAAAAAGAACCCTTCATATAATTCGGATAAGGCACTCTACTGAGAAGAATCCACTCTATTCGTTATGACGCTCAAGATCGCGAGTAGATTTCTTCCATTTGCCTCTCGTCTTGCTTATATTTCTTGAATGATAATTGTTTATTTAAGGAAAAAGCATAAGAGTCTTCACGGAAAAGAAATTCTAAAAATTCTAGTGAAATACTTTCAGTAGAGAAACGCGGTCTTGAGATGCACATTTGCATATTTTAAAAAGTGCATAATTGAAACATGACCCAGAAAGAGGTGGAGTGAAATGAAGCATTTTTTTATATTTGATATTGGATAATTTCATATGAAATATTAGATCAATATTGATCTTTCTTTCTCAAAAACAAAAAAACAGTTATATTAGTTTTCTTTAATAGTCTTTCCAGCTGCAAAAGGTATTTCCGCACGGAGAGAAAAGATATGGTTGGGTCAACCATAAATATTGAAAAATATAGGGCAACCATATGTATTTTGGTCAGCGCAACCAAAAAAATAGATAAGCTAAGCAATTGAATGGTTGCGCTGACCAAACCATGGCTGCAGCAATCATAACTATGGTTGCCCCATATTTTTCAATATTTATGGTTGACTCAACCATAGCTTTCTCTCCGTGCGTCTCGAATGTTAGACAATGCCTCAATGGCTCGCCTGAACTTTGGCTTACTTACAAGTTTGCCCGTTCTAATTACTTCGAACTTGTCCTCTTGAGAGTTTCTGTTAATCAAGGACGGTGTCTTCTTGAACGGATATTGCGGTCTTGGCAATAATGCCCACTATTTAAGTTATCTTCACGTTCCTACGAAACATATAGCTAAATTCTCTAATTCTCTCTTTGGAATAAGAACCAGATAATGTCTTTTATAAATATTAATATCCTGTTTAAAATTGAAAATATTTCATCTATAATTTACGCTTTTTTTTCAAAGCATAAAATTCCGAGTGCAGAATGAAGAATGGAATGTAAAACATTTTGTCGACATACAAGCAACGTTAACGTTAATCTAGTTATGCTATGTATTTCGTTATAATCTCTTCTGGGATTCCAATTACGTAAACGAATGCAGAATAATGCATATTTTCTACTGTGAAAATTCACGAAAACGAAACATGTTTTGTTACCATTAGCATAAAATACGTACTTTTAAAATTAGTGTCACATTATTCATAATATAAATCTTCCTTCTAAAAATCCAGAGAAAATAACTTTCGCTTGTAAAATGATAACTAGAATTTTTTCTCTTTCGTAAAAAGTTAAAGGTCAAAGTGAAATATATCAAGAATTTGTTATTTGCTGCTTCTGGTTTCATTTATTGTGTAATCACGCGATTTTAAATTACTCGTATTTCTCCCTCATGTCACACGCAGCATGTTTTTCAGAATCCCTTTAGACTCAAGACCGGAAATTCGAAATAAAATCGAATGGAAATCCTCTTGGCTATTTTATTATTCAATGTCTTTATCAAGAGTGAGAAATACTAAAAAGATGGGTAAAAATAAAATAACGTGGAATTCTTCAACCGGAAATAATTCTCAAAAAGGATTGATAAAAAATAGGAGATAAAGCTCTCATTCGTGATCAAATATTTCAACATGCAAATTTGCGATGATAGTCAAAAAAAAGTTAAAGTAATTAGAAACTCCGTGTGTTGCTGCATCAGTGAAAAAAATTGAGCAATTTCAATAACATAAAAAACTAGTAAATCCAATTTACAACGCGCGAGAGAATTTTTTCACTGCGTGACGAAAAACGTGTTGCACGTGATTAAATCGCCTCGATGTAATACTTGCTGCTCGTTTAGTTCACGAGCAGATGTGAATCCGATGAAGTACGCACGCGCCTGAATCCAGGGTGCAAATCAGTTCGGTGTACATATATAACATAAGAGTAATCCTTATTCCTAGGCTTACAACCGAAACAATACTTCACCGTAAACTTTATAATTATCCATTTCTTGTCCGATATGCATTTTAATGGTAAAACTCCAGAGGCTAAACTGTAAGTTTTAGCTGGCTTTTGTCGTGGAAAATATATTTCTACAAGTATATTAAAAAAATTTCTGATTGAATAAAATTTTTTCATGAAAGAAAAAAATAAGTAAAATATCGTGTAGCCTAAATGGACTTTTTAATCTTTTGGGTGAGTATTCTCGGGAGCTCTGAGTGATAACGTTTCCTTGTGCCTCGTAAACCTGGTACGAGCTTTCACACTTTCCGTCGGTTGAAAAAACCTGTGGCCATAAAGCTTTAATCTCATAATGTTACGTTTACTCTTTTCGCTTAAAAACGAAGTAAAGGCAACGAGAATGCATCACGACATTCCAATTATGAGAGTTACAACAAGCATGAATCTTAAAAGACATTGTCTCGTTGGTTTAAGCCTCCAATGAAAAATTGTCCTACCATAAATTATTTCATATAGTTTCACTCATTAGTTTTCATATAAAAAATTACTAAAAATATTTTCTACCTATGAGGATAGAATTCTTAATCCAATACATAAAAGGTAAATATTAAAAGGGCCAAATAATGCGAGCTTAATGTTGTATAAAATTAGTGAACGGAGGAAAGAGAGTGTGTTAATGTAATAATGCGCAAGATAGAAGACTAATATCAGTGATAAGGCAGGAGGATAATAATAATAATAATATCCCAGCGACACGATACCAAGTCCGACATTAAAGTTTGTTATCGCGAAAATGTAAATCGCGTACACGCTCACCCACGAGCCGGGCTTATTTGACCAACTTCTCGGCTTTTCAGTCTCATTAACCAAAAGTGCGATACTTCCTTTGTCGATTTTTCGCCTTCTATTTACAGAAATTCGCAGGTTTCCTTTTTCCCACGAGTATGTCTTAATACTCTTAATGTTTCTGAGGAAACTGGATCATTCCAGGGATAAGGGTTCTTTTAATGAATCTCTGAGAAGAAACTTTCATAAATATCGTCTACGTTATTCTTCCACAAATACGCGATTCCATAGAGATTTCCGACATTCTAGGAGCTCAGTATACGAGCTCTGTAATGATAAGAATTTCTGTCGTTTAAAAACAGACTTCTTTAAACAATGGCAAGTTTTCAACTTTAAAGCTGGGAAATGGAGATAATCTAGAATGTACGAAAGCATTTTGGTACTTGTGAAATTTCATTTTAACGTGTTCAAATTTAAAATGTGTGGAATCTACATTTTTAGGAAACATTGAATTTATCCTTTCAAAGAGAAAACTTTTGTGTTTGCGTACTTGCATGTGTTTTAATCTACTCTTCGAGGGAGTGATTTATTGAGACAGAATTTGGGATTGCCATTTCCGGTTTCCTTGTCTCACTCACTCTTATAGAATGTGACATCACTAACTTCAGAGATAAGAGAGACAAAAATTCGGAGATAGCAACCCTAGCAGGATTCCTTCTCAATGAAGTTTTCAGAAGAGTAGAAACGATCACGGCTTGCTGTAGATCTTTCAAGTTCTCTTGGAAGTGTATATATGTACTAGAAAGTTGGATTACCTGACTGTATATCCACATCTACTTACATTTCATCCCTACATATATATTTTCCATTTTACCATAGATATCTTTTACTATCCTATCTTAAAAAAGTGGTGTCACGAAATGTCTCGAAAATCTCGCATACATTGTTGTTGCAAAACTGATTGGCTTTTGAATGACTTGAAGTTGAAAGAAGAAAAACAAACTAATGGTGCAAAAAAATTTCAGAAAAACCTTCGAAATACTTTAAGTTTTGTTAAGATTTCTTAAAATTCCTCAAAACCTCTTGAAATCCTTCAAAAATTTACAAAAACGATTAACATCAAAAATGTCTTGAAATCCAAGTTGAAACTCGTAAAAAGTTTTACAAATTCCTAAAAACATCTTAGAATTTCTTAACATTTAAAATCTCTTAAAGTCTATAGAAATCTTATCAAATTTCATAAAATCCTTAAAAATTCTACAAAATCTTTTAAAAATTAGAGAAATCAATAAAATTACCTGACAACTTTAAAATTCTTTAAACTCCATAAAATACTCTAAAACTGATAGAACTCTCTTGAAATTTTTTAAAATTTGTGAAAACTTGTTAAAATTCTTAAAAACTGTTTAAAATATTCTTTAAATTATACGATAACATTTAAAGTTCCTTGATATCCTTTAAAATATAATAAAATTATTAGAAATTTCATGAAATCCTTAAAATTCTATAAAATCTTATAAAAATTATAAAATCCCTTAAAATTGTTAGAAATCTCATAAAATTTCACAAAATTCTTTAAAATTCCATAAAATATTTTGAAAATTATAAAAATCTTTTGACTTCTTTTAAAATTCCTGAAAATGATATTACAACATTTAAAATTCCTTAAAGTTCCTTAAAATAATTTGAAACCCTTTGAAATATCTTAAGATTCCTCGAAACTTCGTAAGATTTAAAATCTCTTAAATTCCCTTAAAACGCTGAGAAATCTTTCCAAATCACTTAAAATTTCATGAAAACCTTTGAAATTGCTTAAAATTCGTCAAGATTTCTTAAAACTCCCAAAAACCTCTTGAAATCCCTTAAAAATCAAAAAAAATCATTAAAATCACAAATCTCTTGAAATCTATGTCAAAATTAACAAAAATCTCTAAAAATTCATTAAAAAAAACTCTTGGAATTTCTTAACATTTAGAATCTCTTAAAATCCTTAGAAATCTTATCAAATTTCATGAAATCCTTAAAAATACTACAAAATCTTTTAATAATTAGAACAATTTAATAAAATTTCTTAAAATTTTACCACAACCTTCGAAATCCTTTTAAATTCTACAAATTCTTTTAAAAATCATATATTTATAGAAATTCTTTTGAAATCCCTCAATAAAATTATCTGAAAAACATTAAAATCCTTTAAACCTCATAAAATATTTTAAAACTCATAAAAATCTCTTGAAGTCTTTTTAAATTCATGAAAACCTTTTAATATTCCCATCAGAAACTTCTTGAATTGCTTTAAATTTTGAAATAACATTTAAAGTCTCTTTACGTTCTTTAAATCCATTAAAATTATTAGAAATCTCGTTACATTCCATAAAATCCTGAAAATTCTATAAAATCTTCTAAAAATCAGAAAATCCCTTAAAATTATTAAAAAAATCTCTTGATTTCTTTTAAAATTCCAGGAAATTTCATTGTAATATTTAAAATTCCCTAAAATCCCTTAAAATTTCTTTAAAAATATAATATATTTTTATATTATATTTTTATATCAGATATTTTTTATATCAGATATATTTTATATCAGAAACCTTTTTAAATCACTTAAAATTTCACAAAAATCTTCGAAATCCCTTAAAATTCGTTGAAATCTCTTAAAGTTCTTAGAAACCTCTTAATATTCCTCAAAATTTCAAAAAATTTAAAATCCTTTTTTAGCTTTAAAAATTCTCTTGAGATTTCATAAATTCCGTTAAAATTTCGCAAAATATCCTGAAATACCTTAAAATTCTACGAAATCTTTTTTAAAATCCTAAAAATCTTTAGGACTTCGTAAAAATCACTTGAAAATGGTCAAAATTCATTAAAATTAATAGAAATCTCTTGAAATACCTCTCCAAAAAATGATGTAACGAAATGTCCCTAAAATCTCGGTTAAATTGTTGTTTCAAACCTACTCTCTGAATTTGAATCAGCAAAATTTCATTGATTTTTTAATGACTTGAAATTGTAAGAAATTAAATAAATAATCGTGCACGTAGCGCACGTGTTGGTCTGCTAGTGTTATTAAATAATTATTAATTACCCTTTGTAGAAGAGTGAATCTTGCAACAAAAGATTCTTATTTTACTAACTTGAAGTTGCAGCTCTATAGTAAATTACACGCAACATATATTGCATTTAATTTTTTGTGTGTTAGTTATAAATTATGTATAAATGTATATGTAAATTATCTAATCAAGCTAAGTTATTTAACAATTAAAAAATAGTTGTAAAAACTTTCTTATGATAATAGAGACGCCACTAAATCTTACTTTTGTGTGCAAGGCGTGAGTAGATCTGTCGAGCAATTGCTGTAAACATCTATGAAGCAGCGTGCTTGGAAACCGAACCAAAAACTTCCTATGAAACTTAGCTGAAAACTTTCAAGTATCGTGCACAGGTGTTACCTGATTCTTCAAGACTCGAGGCTGCACTCGTGGGAACTAAAAACTGAGTTTAAGGAGAAATGGCGAAGGAATTAAGAGGGTAATATAACCTTCTTTATCCTCCTTAATGTTTAACGGATCGATATCGAATTCCTTAAGAACAAAGTTTCGGAATTAACCTCTCGCACTTTTATAATAAATGACATTTGCTTTACTATTTCATAGAACATTTCCATTCAGAATTTCTATTCGTATCAATGAAAAATTATAACTCTCGATTGGGTACACTATGAACAAGATTTTTTTTATTCTTTCTTCATTTAAGTTCATTTTAATCGCTCGAAATCGTTATATATATCTTAGAATCCGTTGAAATACCCCATTTCATAAAATTAATCCTTGGAAATATTTTGAAATTCTCTAAAATATTCTAAAATCATTGAAAATCTTGAAATATTTAGAAATACCTTGAAATCTCATAGAATAGCTGGAAATTCTTTATAATTTTTCGAAATCTTTCTAAATCTTCTAAAATATGTCAAATTATCTATAATATGATGAAAATAACATAGTTCATAAATTTCGAATTGAAGTTATAACTGGTTATAATTCTTCTTTTACTTTCAATAGTACACATCAATATATTGCCAAACAATCAGGAGAAAGTGATATAGGTCCACGTTTAGTCAGGCAAAAATCCTGAAATAGCGCCGGCGTCTATATTTTTTTATACAATATAGAGAAATGAGTTAGTTTATTATTAACTGTAATTTGTTTCGAAGGTGGTATAATATGTCCTATTGTTTTTATGTATTTCATTCTGTTTCCTTTCGGGAGTTAAATTTAGGACACTTTATCCTTCTTTCACTGGGTTCTTCCCTTGTATCTATTCTAAAAAGATGATTGAGTCGAATTAAGTCGAAATATCGTTACGCCTATTCCGCACTCCTGATTCGTCGTGTAAGTATCGATAGTGATTTTCGACAAACAATACTTACCGAATCGTAAATTCCGCGTGAATTGAATTTGAAATTTTGATTTTGGTTTCGTTAATAATCATTTTGTCACGAGTCTAAACCCGAAATACATTGAAAATCTAGGAATTTTAAGGGAATTTTATGGAGTTTTTAAAGATTTCATGGGAAATAATGGGATTTTAAATGTTATCGTAGAATTTTAAAGAATTTCAAGAAGTTTCTGGGAATTTTTAGAATTTTTCACGACTTTGATCAGATTTCAATCGGACTTCAAGGTACTTTTATGACTTTTAAAATATGTAACTTGTGGGATTTAAATAAGGAACTTAAAACTTTATAGGGAATTTAATTGAGGAATTTCAAATGCTTTTTATGATTTTTAAAACATTTTGTAGAATTTACAAGGATTTCATGGAATTTGACGAAATTTTTAATGATTTAGAGGAATTTTAAATGTTAAGGAATTTCAAAGCGTTTCTAGGAATTTTTAGAGATTTTCATGAATTTTAACGTGGATTTCAAAAGATTTATGATTTAAAAAATTTTTTTGGAATTTTAAGGGATTTAAAAAGGTTTCCTAGATTTTAAATCTTGTTGTAGAATTTCGAAATTTCGAAAAGTTTTTGATAATCTTAAAGGATTTTAAAGGATTATAAATTTTATCATGTAATTTCCAGAAATGTTAAGAGAATTCAAGAGATTTTAATGATTTTTAAAAGACCACATTTTTAAGGATTTTATTAAATTTTATGAGATTTTTAATAATTTTAAAGGATTTCAAGAAATTTTTCTGATTTTTGAAAGATATTATGAAATTTTTATGGATTTGATGGATTTTTATGAGATTTCTAATAATTTTAAAAGACTCTTCAAGAGATTATTCTAATTTTTAAAAGATTTTGTGGAATTTTAAGGGATTTCATAGAATTTGATGAGATTTCTAATACCTTTAATGGATTTTAAAGGACATAAAAGGAATTTTAATTGTTATAATTGAATTTTAAAGAATTTCAAGAAATTTCTGGAAATTTTAAGAGATTTTCAGGACTTTGATCAGATTTCAATCGGATATCAAGGGATTTTTATGACTTTTAAAATATTTTATGTGATTTAAAGGACTTTAAAACTTGTCAAAGAATTTTACTGAGTGATTTCAAAAGATTTTTATAGTTTTTAAAAGATTTTGTAGAATTTACAAATATTTCGAAGGTTTTCGTCAAATTTTAAGGGTTTTCAAAAAATATTTCTAATTTATAAAAGATTTTGTCATATTTTTAAGGATTTCATGGAATTTTATGAAATGTTTAATGATTTTAAGAGATTTTATAAGAGTTGAGAAATTTCCAGAGGTTGCTAGAAATTTTTAGAGATTTTCACTAATTTTAACATGGATTTCAAGAGATTAATGATTTTGAAGGTTTTCATGTGCATTTTTAACGATTTTTAAGTGATTTTTACGAAATTCAAGAGATTTTAAGGATATTAAAACGATTTTGTAGAATTGTATGGGATTTTAGGATATTTCGTGAAATTTTAAGGGATTTTAAGAGCTTTGTAAGAGTTTTATGTGGTTTTAAGGAATTTGAAATATTATCCTGAAATTTTAAGGAATTTTATGAGATTTCTAATAATTTTAAGTAATTTCGAGAGATTTTTCTGCGATTTAAATGATTTTGTGAGAATTTTAAACGATTTCATGGAATTTGATAAGATTTCTATGTAATATTTTTAAGGGATATAAAAGATATAAAGAGATTTTAAAGTTTGTCATGAAATTTAAAAAGGTTTCTAGGAATTTTTAGAGATTTTCATGAATTTTAACGTGGATTTCAGAAGATTTATGAGTTTGAAAATTTTTTTGGAATTTTTAGGGATTTCATGGAATTTGAAGCTATTTCTAATACTTTTAATGGATTTTAAAGGATATAAAAGAAATTTGAATTGTTATCATTGAATTTAAAAGAATCTCAAGAAATTTCTTAAAATTTTAAGAGATTTTCACGAATTTTAAGCAATTTCACAGGTTTATATATATATATTGCTTTCTCATAGAGGAAGCTTTGTGGTGGTGACAAAATCCAGT
>CAJFCO010000180.1:379816-440243 GCA_904066015.1 Synergus gifuensis | reverse complement strand
TAATGCATTTCATTAAAAAATAACAAAGTTATGGTTAATTGTATTTTCAAAAATTAATTTTTCGACTATAACTTTTCAAATAATCAAAAGTTTGACTTGAGGTAAGGAAAATAAATGTTCCTTGCATCGAGACGAATCGATTGGTCTATAATATTATTTTATTTCATTGAAAAATAACAAAGTTATGGTTTTATTTAATTTTGAAAAATTTGTTTTTCAACTATAACTTCTCTAATATTGAAAATTCGAAGCTGACGTAAGGAAAATAATGCAGTTGCTTATCCATAGTCTATGTTCATAAGATATCGTAAACGCTAAACCTGGCTATCTATTTCTCCTTTCCTCTCAAGAGAATAATCTTCCGGTTTGTCGCACCTGGTACATACGGTGCGGATTAGACTTAAGTTCAGAACTCCGACGCTTCTCGCAAATTAGTGTCATGCCATACCGTTGTCTCGTCTGCTTTGTCAGGCTATTCTCCGTTACAAATCTTCTATTTTCTCCTGAAGATAAACTCAAACGCCTTGCACTCTCACGTGGATAAGTAGAATTACAGTTTTTTTTCTTTAAGTTATTATTATATGAAGAAAGCAATCTACTATTTCAAGTTTTCAAATTATATAAAATCCAGAGCAAGCTTAGAGTTCACTTTTTTCGACCCTAAAGATTACTTACACCTTCTGCCAGGGTTCTTAATTAATTATTTTACAACTGGCCTAAGTATACCCTGCAGCATCGTGAACAATGTGGCACCGGCTGTGCTGTGCTTTGTTACAGTCTGGGCGTCTCTAGGGTGCATCCCGGGAAAGTCGGGTCACGACTTGTCGTAAGTTTTACTGCTTTAGGGTAACTGAAAATATCGAACGAGTCGATCCTATCGCGAAGAAATGCTGTTCCCCACATGGTCACTTTTCAGTTACTCTCCGAAGAAAAGTACTACCGATGTAAGCGAAAAAAGTGTAGCAATTCTTATCGATTGTGGTCAAAACTGTGCATCATCATCAAAATGAAAAATTGTAGAGAAATGCCGATATATATTCGAAGAAGGAATGAAATATGAAAGTGTCTCTCCATTTGTATAAAAATACATAAATTGAATTTGAAATAGGAAGCACTTATAAAATGTCAAAGTTTCAGAAAATTAAATCTCATATATTTGAGAGGCTTTATTTAAATCGAGGAAAGTGCTAAAGGGAGTAAAATTAAACAGTAAGATCAGGTATATTAAAGTTTTCCTTATACGTTTGGTTACTTCTTCGATATGAGGGGTCCTTGCGATAATTCTCGTTCCGGTCCTTTCGTTAAGGTAGCGAGAACTTAAAGCCCGACACTTGATCCACATTCTGGTAATCCCTACACCCCAAGCATAGCTCCCTGGTCTTCCATAAAGCGAGCGATAAAGTTTCTACTTTGGTACTGTAAAATTTAATGTTCCCGCGAACTTTATAACCCGTAAGACTACAGGAAAAAAATGAAGAAAAAAATATGATAGCTTCGCAATAGCCACACTCTTCTCATTTTGCGCTTCTTTTACGATTTCTGCGGCCACTACTCCGGGAAAAACTGCATCTTACTGGATTTCCTTCGTGTTGGCTAAAAGCAATAAAGTGGCGCTACCTTGGCCTGTAATTTTTCCCCTTTTTTATATTTAAACCCTCGATCGCGCTTTCTTATGGGAGTAAGGCTCGCTACTTTAGAATGCAAGCATCTTCCACATTTTATTTTAGTTTAGTCTAAAAGAGTTTGAGTAGAAAGTCTTTATTGATTTTTTCTGAAAAAGTTGCACGTTTCTTAAAACTTAACATGAACTTGTGATATAAATTTTTATTTTAAAGTTGTTTTACGGTCCAACTTCTCCTTAGAAACACGCGGTTAGTCCCTTGACCTAAATTGCCTTCACTGCGACTAATTGTTTCGCAAACATGGTTTCAATTAATAGCTTCGTCAACCTTTGATGCTCCCGACTTAACGATTCGACCGTGAGGGAAAATTAGGAATTCTGGAGACCGAAACTAAGCATTGCAGCGAAGTATGTTTGCATGCAGATAAAAATCGCCGCTTTTCTTAGACCACTGAGTAGCGTGAGATATCGTGCAGGTCACTTACACGCTTGTGTAACAGCATAACAGCCGCATAAATTACTGAAGGGACTTCAATCTGCGAAATTTTATTCCGTAATTATCAGTAGCTTAGAGATAAAAATTTTATACAAACGACAC
Source organism: Synergus gifuensis (assembly GCA_904066015.1). NCBI lineage: Eukaryota > Metazoa > Arthropoda > Insecta > Hymenoptera > Cynipidae > Synergus > Synergus gifuensis. Next base: position 438,024 of record CAJFCO010000180.1, on the reverse strand, counting down.
TGATTTATGACTCTTCGCAAAATATTCATTACTCTCTATGGATTTTAGAAGATGTATCGCACTTTTATATTCTCCGATATTCTTTCATATTCTAGCTGCAAAAACGATATCATTTTTTACTTCTGCGATAAATTTCTTCTAGTCTGGATTGTTTATGAAGTTCGTACCTCGTTTCTCGGAATATTAAGCGCACCCCTCAAGTATTATGGCCACGTGCACTTGCACGTTGACTAGAAAGTGTAGGAGAGCTGGTGTGTCGTAAATCTAGTGGCCTATCTCGGCTGTTCGCTTGGCGCGATATCCGCATCCAGAAATTAACGTGCCGCCACGTTATAAAATTAATGTTGAATGATCTAGCGCGCGTGCCACCGTCTAGACTCACACTTTAAACCCTTTTTTATGCCAGATAACTTCAGTGCAACAGCTGCCAGGAGTAATTTTATCTCCAATTGTCAGAAAAAAATTCTACCATGGCACTTGGACAAGTTTTGGAAGTTAGATAAGAATTAGATTATATATAGTCCTTCATCCTTTTTAGGCGAAGGTTCTGTTTGATTTCTGCCTTGAAGCATCCAATTGTGGCCGCAAATTGACATTAGGGTGTTCCCACCCTTGCGAAACTACCAACTTCGTGATCCTATTACTTAGGAATGTATACGGATTAGGTTGGTGGAACCTTTAGTCCCCTGTACAGGTATAATCCCTTTTGTGGGATATTCCAGATTGTGAGATGAAAAAAGATAGTTTCCTTTTCACATCTGTCACTTTTTGTATTTTAATGTGTATCACAAAAAATCTAAGCAAATGATATCCTTTCTCTAAAAAAACAGAATGATGAGATCTGAAGAACTAGTTAAATATATGTTTTAAATTCAAATTCGCGGTAACTTTAAAAAAAAAGAGGCTTCTTTAAAAAAAATCCAGCTCCTCGTTGCACCCGAGTAATCAAATTAGAAGACTAATTAGCTTGGAAAGTGGATTCGCTGGAGGAATTCTTTTATTTTGGTAATTTGAGTGCAGCATGCGAATGAGCATTGAGCAGAAATAGGCGAGGAAGAACTGGTGTGGGAAATCAGATGGTACACAGTGAGTGCGAGATTATGTCGAGAGTGAATTTCTGCCACCTGGCTTCATTGGTGGAAGCGACTCTTTCCCAGAATACGGTTATTAAGATTAAGACCGGCGCGCATGAATAACGACATCCTCTTTACGGGCCCTGCACCCTAACACCAACCCTCATCCCCGGAGACCCGGCACCCTTCCTCCGGTTTCAGGCTGTGATAAATTACTACCCCTACTAATTACTCGGGCCAGCCATAAACTCAACACACGGAATTTCACCTAAATGTTGAAACATTTCACGCTTCAGTTGGTTTAAGGTTTCGACAGATGCTGGGAACAATATTTTCCTTTTTATGTCCTTTAATTTTTAAAATTCTTCATCTTGACAATTTGGGTTTTTATTTATACTAATAAGAGTTGTAGGAAATGAATTTATTTAATGTGGAACCCTATCTGATTCCCTAAGCCATCCCTACTTCTTACTAGTCTTCATCTTACCTTAAATTGAATTTTACTATTCAAAATTTGAATCATAGGGTGCATATTGGAAGGAGTGATGGAAATAGTTGTAGGAGGAGGGTGTCGCGGGCAGGGGGAGTAGAAATAGGATGAGTTCTTTTTCCTATTATAAGGGCGTTAGGTTTTTTCGACTTCGACCTCATCATCTTTTTCCGGCAATCTGATTCGTTGTCGCGTAAGTATCGATAGTAGTTTTCGACAATCGACCGGTTCGCGCGCTCATTTAAATTTTGTTTCGTTAATCATAAATTTTTCACAATTAAATTAATAATTAATTAACAGTTTATTTAATAATTATAATTATAATTATAATTGACGTAATATATATATATATATATATATATATGTTTTGTGCTGAAATATGTTAATAGATTATGTTACCGATACGTAGTTGAAAAGGGTTGGGAAGTTACGTGCCACTATTAGGTTTTAGATATTTCACGTTGTGACGAAATTAACCGGTCGGAAAATATATATGTACACTTTTTTTCATAAAATTTAAAGATTGTTAATAATCATTTTGACACGAGTCTAAACTCGAAATGCATTGAAAATATAGGAATTTTGAGGAAATTTTCTGGAATTTTTAAAGATTTCATGGGAGATAATGGGATTTTAAATGTTACCGTAGAATTTTAATGAATTTCAAGAAGTTTCTGGAAATTTTTAGAATTTTTCATGACTTTAATCAGATTTTAATCGGACTTCAAGGTACTTTTATAACTTTTAAAATATGTATTTTGTGGGATTTAAATAAGGAATTTAAAACTTTATAGGGAACTTTATTGAGTAATTTCAAAAGATTTTGTAGAATTTACAAAGATTTCTAAGGTTTTTGTCAAATTTTAAGGGTTATTTACAAAAAATATTTCTAATTTATAAAAGATTTTGTAACATTCTTAAGGATTTCATGGAATTTGATGAAATATTTAAAGATTTTAAAAGATTTTAAAAGTTGAGAAATTTCCAGAAGTTGCTACAAATTTTTAGAGATTTTCACTAATTTTAACATGGATTTCAAGAGATTAATGATTTTGAAGGTTTTTATGTGCATTTTTCACGATTTTTAAGTGATTTTTACGAAATTCAAGAGATTTTAAGGATATTAAATCGATTTTGTAAAATTGTAAAAAGCGGTAAAAATTGTGTAAAAGCGGACGCGGCCGGCTAGATAAAGTCTTCATAATCATTTAAATCGTTAAAATGTGTGATAAAGACGAGGATAAAGAAGTGTAAGAATTTACAAGAAATGTGACAATTTACAAGAGTGTGAGATTTACATGAGTGTGAGGATTTACAAGAAGTGTGAGAATTTACAATTTTTATGAAAATTTAAGTTAAAAAAATTTAATTCATTCTGAATTTATTAAGAAATTATAATTTCTGTACACGAAATTGTGAACAGAAATAACAAAAATTTACATAAAAGTGGGATTAGATCGTGCAGAATAAAGTGTATATAAAGAAATATAAAAGTCAAATCAAAAATTATATTTCTTTAATTTAAAGAAACTTTTCATTTGAAGCAATCAAATATTTCTTTAATTTAAAGAAATCTTTGCTTTGAAGCAACGAAATATTTCTTTAATTGAAAGAAATTTTCCGTTAAAATTAAAGAAATATTTCTTTAAATCAAATAAAAAAATTTAACAAAAAAATTTCTTTAAATCAAACAAATGTTTCTTTGACCGTATATCAATACTAGAATTTCTTTGATTCAAAGAAAGTTTCTTTGATTTAAAGAAACTTTTTTCTGGGTGTGGGATTTTAGGATATTTTGTGAAATTTTAAGGGATTTTAAAAGCTTTGTAAGAGTTTTATGAGGTTTTAAGGAATTTGAAATATTATCCTGAAATTTTAAGGAATTTTATGAGATTTCTAATAATTTTAAGCAATTTTGAGAGATTTTTCTGATATTTAAATGATTTTGTGAGAATTTTAAAGGATTTCATGGAATTTGATAAGATTTCTATGTAATTTTTAAGGGATAAAAAGATATAGAGATTTTAAATGTTACCGTAAAATTTCAAGAATTTTTTGGGGAATTTTAAGAGATTTTAAAGTTTGTCATGGAATTTCAAAAGGTTTCTAGGAATTTTTCGAGATTTTCATGAATTTTAAAGTGGATTTAGAAGATTTATGAGTTTGAAAATTTTTCTGGAATTTTTAAAGATTTCATGAAATTTGAAGATATTTCTAATACTTTTGATGGATTTTAAAGGATATAAAAGGGATTTGCATTGTTATCATTGAATTTAAAAGAATCTCAAGAAGTTTCTGAAAATTTTAAGAGATTTTCACGAATTTTAAGCAATTTCACAGGTTTTCACAGGTTTCTTGGAAATGTGAGAGATTTTCATGAAGTTTAACATAGATTTTAAGAGATTAGAGAGATGAAATATAATAAATTATATAATATCGAAAAAGAACGAAAATACGCGCGCGGAGCGCGCGTTCGTTCTTGTTAAAATAAAAAGTGGAGAAGCGCTGGTAAATGGGCCGAATGTTTGCTGTCATCGATTGAACTTTAACGAATCGTAAACACGGAAGTCGGTCAATGAACACCCCTCGGTTTTCTAGAGGTCTAATCCCTGGTACGGTTACGGCGTACGTGGTTCCCACTATAGTGTCTTTGCCAGTTCTAATCTCTATCTCGCTACTTTAATAAACTCAGGCTGACCTTCCATTGCTAGGGCTCGCTAATCTCTTCAGATCTTACTGGAGAAACTAGATGGAAGGTAGTGTCAGACTAAGCGAGTATTTACCTTCCCTCGAACAAAACCTTCACAGGGCTCTTAATGTAATGGGACTGTAAGGAGTGCAATGAGATCAGGCAAGAGAAAAATTGAGGTGGATATAAGGAAAACCGTAAAAACTCGAATAAAAGGTAAGACTCTTATCTCTTTGTTTTTGGAGGACGTCGGGCGAGAATTTTTAATGGATGGTAAATTGACCGTTTTACACGCGGTAATGCATAAAAATATCGAACGTTTATTCAAAAGTTTTTTTTATAAAAGTTTTTTTTATATAATAGTCTATTAAAACGACTTTACAAGTCTGTTTTTATAGAATTTAGTATTTGATAAGGATAATGTAAAAGAGTGTTTTAAATTATATCTAAGGAATTTTTTTTTACTAGTTATATAAATTGTAAAGTTGAATACTTGGCTCGGTTTAACACTTTTGATGGCAGTGCAGTGAAAACAAGACTAACGACGCACGTTTTTTTGCGCCCCTGTAGTACCCGTAAAGCATTCATTGTTGTTTTCTACTTTTCTCGTTTCCCGACAATAACGAGACTGTAAACCTGCAAGTTTTACGAGGAAATACTTAAGCTTAAGACAATGATCTTGACACTTATAGCAATTATGCATCACAAAAATTTTAAGTGTATACACAAATTAAGAAGGGTGTAAAAATTTGTATTTTAATGGAAATTAACTGAGAGAAATACGATCTCAATGAAAATTTATATTTTCACATCTAACATTTTGGGTAAAAGGATATTTTCATTATAAATTATTTTAGAATTTACAACCTTTAGTCTTCATTAAAAAGTATTTATTTTATGTAAAAGAAAATCTCCAAGTTCATTCATTTTTCATCGTCATATGAACGGTAATTTCCTCTTAATGTACGTTAAGATCTTAACGTACGTTACATTAATTACGTACTTCATATTTTAGAACTTGAAGCTTGATTAAATATCAAAGAGCTTTTATAAGTAGTTTTCTGAAGTCCTCTTAAATACTTTCAAAAACTTTGATAAAATAAATAAATTTAAACAGAATTGAATAAAGGATCTCTTTTCTTATTAATTATTATCTATCTTTAAGTAGAAAGCTTCATCTCATTCAGGTTATGTAAGACTCTAAGAACACTTGTTCTCGTCTGAGAACACGAAGTGAAAACTATGACGAAGTTACGAGAACCGGGATATATCTAATTAGATCTGCTGTCTCTACGAGAGCTGCATGATAAGAAGTCCTCCGAATGGATTAGCAGGACAAAGTTAAACGAGGAAATACAAAGACAAGGAAGATTTTGATAAAACGAGAATATAATGGAAAAATAGGGGAAAGAGGGAAAGGAGATGGAAATTAACTGTAGAATAAAAAGGACTAGAGACTTCTTAGAAAAATACAATCCTCAATCGGTGAATGATATCCAAATCCTTTAAGAGCAAATTTCCTTGGCTATTTGCCAATCTCCTTTTCCCTATTTTACATCTTTATTCGACGGCATAATGATAGCTTTTCTGAAAACTCGGATCTGATTTGAAATTTAAAAATGTCAAGCAGATTTTATACAAAAAGCTATACCAATTTTATTATATAATAAAACCTATTAATAATTCGACTGACACTTTTATATCGGAGAATGTATTAAAAATTTTCATATTTTTAATAGTACATTGCGTCTCACAGTAATTTAAATAAATTGTAATAATTAATAGTTATCACCATTCTCCTCTTTCGCTAAAACTTCTTCTTACCTCTGAAGATTAACATTTTTCTGCTATAAGTGAAGCATTAAATTTCAGTAGCAGTTATCTGGTTAAATATATCTCGTAAAGCTCGACGAGCGTTAATTCCTTTCTTCTATTTGTATTATCTACGTTTAGAAAACGATCCCCGATAAATTGAAAGCTAATAGAAAAAATGACCTCATTCCAGGAATGCTTTTCAGCGACATTCGTTCTCTCAAGCGATTTGCCCTATTATGCCGAGTTCGCATGGAGGGTTACGATCGTTGAATCGCAACCGGCTTGAACACGTAACACCTTATAGCCACCGTTAAATCGATTCTTTCTCATCGTGCAACCCACATGTTAAACGTTTGCCAATTTGGCGGAAGTTTTTCGATATCGATTTCAATGAAAACTGACGAAAATCAGAAAATCAGAGCTGAAACATTGAAAAAATTGGAAGGATTTTCAAAGAGATTTATTGCTTTATTTAAATATGAGATAAGATGGGATTTGATAAGAAAAGAGTTACAAATTTCTTGACAGTTTCGCACAAACCCGATTATAAAATATTCAAAGTACAAAGCTTCACTAGAATTTCGTCTCCGTAGTTGGAAATGCAAATTAAAATGTCAAATCAAGTGTCAAGCCTTTCAACCAACAATTCCAAAGCATTTTCATCGGATGTTGAAAACGTCTATTTTATAGCTTTTACATTTCATTTACATTTACAATTTATTTGATGTCCCGACGGTATAATTCTCGAGCGTTTTTTATAATTTTTTCTCAGCTGCGAATTGCAATTTGCGTCCCGGCGTGGAAACTATATAAATCTTGGATAACCGAGATTATGTACAATTAAAGTTTGAATAGAGAGAGCAAAGCTCCTTTGTAACGAACGAGTTCTGTTATTAATATGACTTGAGCATGGCTCGCATACGAATGTAAATTATAATTTGTGTTACGCTTGAAACGTTTCACTTTTCTATGCATACGTCTTTTGCATTAGATATGACTATAGGACACCGACGGCAAAGAAGGAAATTTTCACGGAAAGTGTTATTTTTTGTTAAGAAAAGTAATTTCATTTGACTACTATGTCGTCGAAAAAAGTAAATAAGAATGAATGAGGAAAAAAATATCTTTTCTGTGGAAATACACATGTAAGCTTTGCTTCCTGTGTTGGAAGGAAGTCGAATATGTTGTTAATTTAGTAATGATTCTCATAGAAGGGAAGTACTCGAGAAATTTTCTGTACTAATGGCTTCGTTGAGTTCCTTTCATAATTCCACATGTGAGGTCAGCATAAATGTTGTCCTAATTTTAGAAATTCTACACTTTGCATTAAATACCAGATAATATATTACAGTTTTTCCTTTTTCCGAGGATTATTAAAAGTTTAATTCATGAAAAGAGCTGGGTCTGAATCATTTCTTAATTTAAGAATATTTATTTCAACGAAAAAAGTGAGAGAATATTTATTTTATGAAAAGAATTATACGGAGTCGAGACTAAATTGGGTTGAAGTTTCAGACGTATAGTCTGACGAAGTTTTTTATTTTTTTATTTTTTATGTTAATATTTATTAGATTAAGAATATCAGAGTTCCACAACACATTTTTTGTTTTTATTTAATTATTAATAGAAGTTTACCCGGAGTTGTCTCGGATTTTAAGAGATTTTAGAAGAAATCAAATGAAATCCCTTAAAATATTTGAAAATTATCTCAAATTCTTTACAATCTTTAAAATCTTCTGTAAATGTCTTAAAATCGTTTGAAATATTTCAAAATTTCACGGAGTTCACTAAAATCTTTTGAAATATCTTTAAATCTCCTGAAATTCTTTGCAAGCTCTTAAAGTTCTTAAAATTACTTAATGTCCAATAAAAAATTATTAAATCCCTTAAAATTACTTAAAATCACATGAAATCTCAGATTCCTAAGTATTTCCAGAAATTTTCATTTTAAAAAATCCTTGAAATCCAGATTATTTTCACATTTATATGCGATTAAAAAGTGGATGAATATTCATTTCAAATATTCATCAATACAGCAATTTAGAATTCCGATATTTTCAGTAGTATAAGCTGATTTTGTCCAGACAGTTGTTTTTAAAGCCTTAAAAATCATTTTAATGAAATTGTTACATAAAAAGGTCAACATTTTAACAAAATATTGTTAGTTTAGAACCTACTTGGGAAGTTTTTAAGGTTCTGACTACATGGACCTATTTTTTTTGGACTATTGGGAAATGAGGTAAACAAAAGCTGGTTTTGAGTACTAACTTTTCCTAGAATAATATACACGAGACAACATGATGCATCGGGTGCATTTAGTTTCGTTTTAATTAACATCCCCGTCACCAGGACGACCAATGGGAAACCTTCTCCCGTTGCCAAAACCGCGTCCAGTCCCCATTGGCTTAACGACTCTTTCTCAACGAGCAATTTCGAGCATAAATACAGTTACTATGCATACAGCCCCCTCAAAAAGCGAAACTACCCTAGGACAATAGAGAACGACTGAAGCGATGAGTGATGTGAGCGAAAACGTTGCCAATCTGTTGACTGAAATTAACGCTGGAGAGTATTCTGTATACATATTTGGAAGTAAATTCTAAATGCGAAAATTAAGAATTTAATTAGAACTCTTTTTAATGTATATTTTCGTATATACTTTCTAAATTGGAAAATTGATAATGGATTTTCTATAACTTCAGTGTTATAAAGACAATTCTATCTGTGTATTATATACTATATAGTAATGATTTGCATTAATAAGATGTAATAGCATGTGACGTGTGTGCGTGAGCTTTATGAATAAAAAATGCTCCTCATCAAAAGTGGAGGGGGTATAATTCACTTAATTACGTTATACATGTTCTAACGACTACGCCCAACGTTTTTGCCGATGGATATCAGACCTTTTGAGCGTGTCTAACGATGAGTATTCATGTCCTACCCATCGATCGAAATCACTCTATATGAAAAGGACGGTGGTTACGATAAACGTTTCATAAAGACTCTTCATTTACATACCTGTGTGAAAAAATAATAGTAGACTTTCATGCCACGATCTGCAAAAAGTTGAGCGAAATGGGTCGAAGGACAGATGAAAAAATAATCACCAACTGCATCTGCTACCATCCTCTGGTACATGTACTCGTCCTTTGTATTCTCCCAGTCTGTGTACTGAAAATATAAATAACTACATTTTAGAAAATACCTAAAATTCGAGTTAAATAGTGTTTGTAAGATACGAATTTATGTCTAATCGACTTTATTTCTTATTTTTATTTCCTATGTTCTTCCTTCCGAAGAGTCAGGATGAAATATTATTTATTAAAAGTTGGACTTTACTGCGGATATGCTATCAGGAAAATCTAATTCAAAGTTTGCTGGAGCGAAAAGAAAGTTGGCTGATCCGATAAAAGACGATGTAATCGCTCGCTTGTCATTTATTTCCCGTGCTCTTTCACGATATTTGCCTCGGCTCAGGGAAATTCTTTTTTCTGATGTTTTCTCCTTTTTTCGATTAACTCAAGAATCATCTCAAGTAACGAGGCTCAAGTCGAGTCGAATACCTGATTAGTTTTCAGAAGAGATCCCTCGCTTCTTCATCTACACGCGTGCTTGTATCTTTTTTATTAATTTTAAGCAGAACCAGTTTACCAACAGCTATAAAGTATAAACTCCTACAAACTGTGTAAGCGAGTGCACTCGACATTCAAGGATCCAACTTCTATTTACATTTTCACTTTTTACTTTTTTTCACTTTTCACAGTTACTGAATAATTAATATTTTTCTCGAACATTAGTTCCAAGTACTCCAGAAGACTTAATTTCCTTTCAATTTAATGTTATTTGATTATTCACCCAGAAAAAAGTTCTTATTAAATTAAGGAAAATATTTTTTTGACTACGTTTTTTTGATTTAACACACAAATATTTTTATATTAAAAGAAAATTTCTTTGATTTTAATAAATGATATCAAGTAGTTTCTTTCACGAAATATTTCTTTAATTGAAAGAAACTTTCCGTTAAAATTAAAGAAATATTTCTTTAAACCAAATAAAAAAATTTAACAAAAAAATTTCTTTAAATCAAACAAACGTTTCTTTGACCGTATATCAATACTAGAATTTCTTTGATTCAAAGAAAGTTTCTTTGATTTAAAAAAACTTTTTTCTGGGTGTTTGAATATCAATTTGGAGAAATGTGAAGTTGCATCCACGATAATAGAAACATATCAGTCCCTAATTTGGATTGCATGTTGTAGGAAACTTGATACGGAGAGAAACTACGTAATATATAATATATAATATATATAATTATAAAATATATAATATAATATATAAAATAAATGAAATAAAATTTTAAAAAAATAAAATAAATATATAATATAATATATATAATGTATACATGTTATACAATGCCTCATGTGTTGAATTCACGAAACTTACGTACTCGGCACGTGAAGCTCCGAGTGTTCGAAGCATGAATTTTACCAAGAGAATTAATTATTTTTCTCTGTGTAGATATATAATATATAGTAACTCTGCCTTCAATATGTATCGTGGTAGGACTCTAATTTTCAATTCAATGGAAAACACATCCAAGACGTCGATTATGCAAAAGCGACCGTCGATCCGTGACTGCAATGTTTGCACATTGCACACTGTGCAAATGTCGAGCGCATCTGATACGAAACGCCCTTGCAAAACATGTGCGGGACATTTAGATAGACGTTTCGGTTTTCCGAGCCGTCTGATTAAACATGAGGATCGGAGATTCATTTTCCGAGTTTCGGGATATCTCACTAATGAGAGAATCTGCATTTCTTCCATGAACGGGGTCACTGAATGCATTACGAAAAATTTTTTTTGAGTTATCATGTAGATTCTCATTTCCTACGTCAAAAGTTCATGAATTTATAGAATCTATGAATCTATAGAATCTATAATTTATAGAATATCTATAATCTAAGAATCTATGAATCTATAGACTTAAATCTAGGAGGCACGCAACTTTAAATTTCGATGGAAATCGATATGTGAATGCGATTTGAATTCAGAGCGATTGCAGATAGAATATATTGTTTCGAATATAGAAAATATGTCTCAAATAAATCGTTTTGTGAGAAAAGGATTCGTTTTCAATACTGAAGATTTTTTGTTCCTTGTAGTGCTTGAGCTAGCTTCTTTTGCCAGAAGCCATAGTTTACAGGAATAATTTTGAGCAACCGTGATCGCTCCAGCTCCTCTGATGGAATTTCTGTCGACACGTTATTACTCCGAACGTGTCATCCACTGTCTCCCTTCAAACTTGGTCCAATAACATTTCTTCGCTCCAGATATCTTTTTACTGCACTTGAATCACACAGAATTTATTTGAATTTCTTCCAATCGAGTCATTCGAGAGAATCTTTTGAAAAAGTTGAAAAAAAAACTTTCAGAAATATGCGTAGTTAGCGAAGAGAAACATTTGTTAATAGAATTTCTCTTTTTCAAGTTTTAAACTCATTAATTAAATATAAAAAGAAGTTAATTTAGAGGATGTGAAACAACAAAGATAAATAAACTTTAAGAAAAACTATGAGCTTGAATAAAGTGGTGAATGAAAAGAGAAAATGACTAAAAAGCAGACCAGCCGGAAATAAGGTTCCTAATGAATCGACCAACTGGGTGCAGAAAATGTCTTTTAATATCGATAACAATTTTAATATCGAACTTCAGAGAGGGAGAAAGGCAAAGAAAGGAATGGCAGCAGACAAATGAAAATTTTTTCAAAGTTGTTCAATCTTGATAGAATATATCCAGAAAAATATTTAAGAAAAGGAGAGGAAGGAACTGCTTTGATATAAAAAAGAAAGAAATTGGTAAATTTGTTGTCATAATTGCATTTTCCTTTTTTTAATACGCTTATTAATTCAAAGCAAGGTACGTGTTTAAAATATTGTGCTATTTTCATTTTCCAATATATGAGGCGTAATGCAATTCAGGTTTTACATTTATGAGGATACTAAACCCGAAAGTATGTCAAAGGCGGGTTACTTTACAATTCTACATGCGAAACCTTGAAAAGAAAATGAAACAAGAGTTAGTGCTGGATTTTCTTGAGTACCGGAAAGTTAGTAGAAAATTTCGATTTTGTAAATGCAAATTAGAATTATAAAAGTTGAATCACCAACTTATTAAAATTTCCTCCCACCTCTTTTATGTATTCATTATGTCCTTCAAGTACATGCAAAAAGTATTTTCAGTACTTTTTGATCATTATAAAGATAACTGAGTAGCTTCAGGACAATTTCAATTAAACAAAAGAAAAATTTTTCCAATAAATTAAAAGTTTATTATAATAATGAGATTATTGCAAGTCAATAAAGTTTTAAGCAGAAGATATTATAATAAGGAAATCGACTTCTAGCTTGACAAAGTTTTAATGACCTTCAATTGTTAAGCTCGAACTCAGATATTTCATTTGTTTGATATATATTTACTTGCCACACAAAGTTGAATTGGCCATTTCGAATTCAATCTGACGTCCTTCAATTCAAGGTGCGGAAATTGCTCTTAAAATGGATATGAGTATTGGAAGTTGCACAATAGATGTGCTTTTGATTTTATCCGTACAAATTTTTTGCTTTTTGATTAAAGAGGATTTTTTTTAACAATCGAGCTTAGGTATTATTTTTTTTTAAATTACGTATTTTTAATGAATTAATTTTCTCGAACGTGAAATTTCAGATTTTTTCAGAATCAAAAAGATAAAATAATTATAATTACTTTATCGTCCTTTCCTCATGGATAAGTAGCATTTTCCTCTGATTTTCTGATAACCGACAGTATGGTCGTGATAAGCCACACGTAACGTATGTGAACCTTCCATAGGTCCTCGAGGGTGGTAAAGTTACATAGCTCCAGCTATTCTAAGCGAAGCTTTGTGCTCGCCAAACTTGTTCTCATAGAACCTGGCGGCCTTGGCGAAATTGGTTTTGGAGAAGAATTCGACAACCTCAACTTTAGGATAGCAGGTCATGCATAGCGCTAGAAAAACTTTCAAGAAGCAATAGCCATGTGAAAAATTTCAGCAAATAAAAGAGTTATAACTGAAACTGAGTAAAAACTTGCATGCTTCAGGGACTATTCAATTTAATTTTTCAATATCAGGATCAAATTTATTCAGTGAAGTGAAAGTAAATTTAATAGACGTGTGAACCTTCTCCCTTTACTACGAACATAATTAATAAATTCACTTGGGATTGACACGATTTCAAATTAAGAAGTAAGGTTGAACAATTTTGAAGTATAAAAATAAAGTAACAATTTAGGTATATAGCGATAGTTTCCAGGATGACGTTAAATCTTACTGGGCTGTTTCTACTCGCTGGGGTAATTAAGACAGCCAGTTGCTGGGAAATAGGACACTAAAGCTTATTGACACTTAATCAATTAGAACTGAAGGTACACACACTACATATTACAGAATCTCGTCGCCTCCTTCATTTCACTCCTTCCATTCTCCAATCTCATTTCTTCATTTCTTGACTCTCTTCTTATTCGAATGCTTCGAACTTTGAACTTTTCTTAAATACATTCAGTATTAGGATAGCAGTACCAAAGCTCGCTATATTTAGCAAGTTTTAATAAGTTCATTTTCAACTCGGCATGTCGACAACTTACGCGTTGGTATGACGAACTTCTTTAAGAAAATAGACGACCAGAGCTTGAAATCGTTTCCAACTCATTCCAGAGCGAAATCGAATTTCTGCGAAACAAGAAATCTAAGATGGTAGTTTTCATATTTCCTCTCAAGAATTCAACAATCATTAGTCGCTTAGAAGAATTTGTTTTCTTGATGAAAATTTCATCTCGCAGTGTTAGGTAATTGTTAATTGTAATTGTAATTATTAGGTAAACCCTATTGGCAATTCAATAGCATCGTGAAATCCTCGTTTTCAAGATGTTGAACGTAAATCTCACATCTAGATAGATGCGATATATGAAAAGATGTGAAATCCACCCGAGCTCGGTATTTTCCTTGTCTGTTTTTATATCTAGATGCATCTCGAGGCGCCTCTTCAAAGTTAGAGGGGCTGCATTGAGAAATTCGAGATCGCATCGTTCGCTGAGTTATTCGCGTGTTTATCATCCGGATATCCTTTACTGAACAAAACTACACGAATGCACTCACTACTTCCAATGGTAAAGGAAAGTTAAACGCATACTGTAAGCGGTTCTAAAAAAAGGGAGTAAATATGTAATATTATGTAATTTTTCACTTCTTTCACTTTGACTTTTAGGTTTTCCACTTTTTGATTTTCACTTTTTTCAAGTATAAGCGGATATTTATTTCTTATTCGGCGTTTTTCAAGATTCCAAGTTTTCAAGTTTTTCAAGTTTTTCATGAAAACGACAAATAAGAAATAAATATGCGAACCTCTTACAATTATTCCGTATTGGGTTGAAGCTTTAGAGTTCTAGAGTCTGGTGATTTTTTTACATTTATTGAAATAAAAATATTAAAAAATGTTTCCAAAATTCTCAAAACCTCAGATTTTTATGTATTTAGGCAAAAATTTATCAAACGTTGCCCGGAATTTTCACAAATTTCATAGGAAGAGATTGCACGAAATTTCAAGACATTTTATCTGATTTTAACGAATTTGAAGGAATTTGAAGAAATTTCAAGGTACTTCAAGAGATTTTAATGGAGTCTAAGGGATTTTGACATATTTTTAATGATTTTAAGATATTTACAGAAGATTAATGAAATTTTTAAGAATTTCCAGATGTCTAATGATCGAATTGAAAATTCCCAGGTTTTTTTCGGTTTTCTCCTGGTTTTTTCCAGTCATTTCCCGGTCAAATTTTTTTTCCTCCAAGTAATTTATAGTTGTTTTTTTGTGCTTTTTGAAAAAAAAAATTTTTTAATTTGATAAAGTAGAAATACAATAAAAAGAAGCTAATGTAGAAAAAAGTCGATTTTTCAATAAAATACAAAAAATTTCCGGTCATAAGTAAAATTCCCGGCTTTTTCCCCGTAAAATAAAAATCCGGTTTTCCCGGTCCGCTAGACACCCTGATTTCAAGTAATTTTAAGGAATTTTAAAAGATTTAAAGATTTAAGATTTAAACATCTTGAAATCCTTAAATCCCATTCCTTGAAATTCATTAAATTCACTTGAAGTCCCTTAAAAACACAGGAAACGCCTGGTTTTTGATTTTAGAAACTTTGTTTCATATTCTTAATTGAATATGTGTAAAAAAATTTATAAATAAAAAATGTTCTTCTACCCAATTTCGTCGGTGACGTTTGAAAAATCAAAATTAACATCACGTGTATTTGGAATAAGTGAAAATCAAAAAGGTGGGAAACAAAAAAGTAAAAATCAAAGTGAAAAGTTATATAATCGCTCCCCTGAAAAGGTTAATTTCCGCCAAACTGAGATGTGCAAGTTATTCGTTCGTAAATATTTGTAAAGTGCTTTAAGCGAGCTACATGGAAGGAAAACTTTTTTCTTCATCGAATTAGATGTTGAATCGTTTTAGGCACTTTTTTTTTCTTTTTTAGTTATTGCATTTGTATCTTTTGAGTTCATTCTGGGCATAATACGATTAAAAATTGTTCTTACAAAAATTGTATAATAAAAAGAGGGAAGAGCGCTTGAAGCTGTAAAATGTTTTATCAAATTAATTCAGAGTAATAAAAAGTCAGATAAAATGAAAGTGGACATAAAGTGTCGTTAAAATTTTCACACAGAAAACACTCCAAATGGAAACAAATTCCCTCGTTACTACGAATTCAGAATGGAAAGATTTTCGCACCTACCTTCATTCTTTTGATTAAATACTTTATATAAAATAACATTATTTCTGATTTTATACATTAATTACAATTTCCATTTTGTAATTGAGACGCTGATTTTTTACATATATCCGGATAATAAATCGAATAACGGTAGTCTGCTTCCCAGAAGATCATTTTAATGTGGATTAAATTAAAGAAATATTAGGAAGAAGTCGGAAATCTGAACTAAGACTGAAAGAAAAAACCTTTTTTTTGGTTAATCGAATTGGGTCGAAAGTTAGGAAGGCGGTCACGGATGATGGAAGGAGTTCAGGTGTTTTACGCGAGGTAGATCAGTCGTGTGGGATTATCCAGGGATTAGCAAAGGCAATTCATCACTGCCCACCGCCTCTGACCGCAATGAAACCAAAACGAGACGATCTCGCCTCAACCCAGTGACGTTTCAAAATCCAGAAAACCTACACCTCTTTTTAAAATTTTCTCATTATTATTAGCCTCCACCACATTGAGTGCATCACGTGTAGACACAAAAGGAAGAAAAACGTTTTAGATTTTATCGTTCTGATGAATGAAAAGCCGACTTTAATACCACGAGATTGCAAAGTCGGATATTACTTTTTTTTTAAAGTTAATTGAAGTTAATTATTTTCATTTTAAAATATTAGTCATAGATTTATTATAAAATCTTTTTATTGCAAAGAAACTTCTAGTCTGGAAAAAGAATCTCCTCCCTGAGAATTAAGGAAATCTTTTTCTTCAACTTTCTTGTCTGCTATTCAAGAGTTTGAACGATTCACTGGAGGAGATTGAAAGAAACCTTCTAAAAGTTAAGAACGTTATAAGTAGGTTTGTTGAGTGTGATGATCGTAAAAATCGATTTGACCTGTAGCCATCTTTTGTCTGAGGATCGAATCCATGTCCGAGTAATGGCTTATAAAGACCAATTGGAAAAGAAGTATTTTAAATTCATATTTATTTTCTAGGATTCTAGAATTCAAAGATAAAAGAAGTATTATAAAATTCTTTTTCGGGAATTGAAAAAGCCCATCCCCTTTTCTCGTAAATTCCCGTTTTTAATATCTTTAAAGTCGATACGAGCAGCAGCTTGTAAAAAGGAGAAAATAGTGGAAAGTAATTTTATTGTATACTTAATACAAAATAGTATAGAAGAGATCACTTTCCTAAACTGAGAAAATTTTCTGTCGAGTATTTTTCATTGTATTGACGGTAAGTACGCTTTTAATGCGCATTGAGTGTTAAAAAAATTTTTTTCATGCATAAAATATACATAAGAACGATAAGAGAAGGTTGTGTTTCGTAAAAGAATTTTTACATTTTGAGCAAGAAAAACGATCTTTATTTCTTTTAATCTTGAAAGGAAATAAAGAAGCGTTAATTAACAAACTTTGGGAAATAATAAGGAATATATTGGGGCCACGTATATGTCTGGTATCAAAATTCAAATAGAATTTATTTAAAATTTTGAAAAAAAAAACATTTTTCAAGATAGTTATCATTATTTCACAAAATTTCATTGCAATATTGTAATAACTGTGTAATTATCCCGGGGTATACTACATATTTGCTCGATCGATCATTCTTTTCATTACAAGTGTCACAACTGTCTATTATATGCCAATTTTTATTGAATTTAGAACATGTGGTAATTACCATAAGAGCAAATTTAGTTTCCCCAACTTTACCGAGCGTAAAGTTTTTATAGAATTCACTAGTACCTCCAAAAGTTACTTTTTTCGGACACTTTAAAAGAAAAAAATCGAAAATAATAGACTCTTAATTAAAGGAAATATAGATAATTTAAAAATAAATTTATTTCAATTAATTAGGAGACTTTTTTCGTTTCTGATTTTTTTTTCACAGTAAAATAATATGCTTTTATCAAAAAGTAATGCCGGGATTAAAAAAATTTTTTATTTCCGTCTGAATATAAATATAAATCAGACTATAAATCAGAAAAATGTCTCATTTGCGAGAATTTCATAATTAAAATTGTTGTCTGTAATTATGAATTAATTAAATTTTCTATTGGATGAGTTTATCGGAAAATATCTAATTACCTAAAAATTTCCAGGTGCGAAGGTTATAATTGCAAGGACAATTATTATAAATTATAAAGCTCTTTGGAATGTGGATGGCGGAAGAATAATATACCTGGAAGGTACGTACGGCTGCAAAGTCGTTTTATTATATGTGTCTTAACGCGCAGCTTGACGTGAATATAAATCTCAAAATGCCTTAGGCGAAGGATGTCTCCATTAAAAGTGCAGGCCTCTTTTTAATTATGCAGATATCCCTGAGCGCTGTATCGCGGTTCATTCTCTCCACTTTTTCATTCCATTGAGAGAGATAATGTAGGTGGCTGCTTTTTTTCTCTAAATGAGTCAGAGATATGGCTCTACGTATGCGTATTGAGAGAAAATAGAAAAAAAGAAAAAAGGTGAAGTGAAAAAGGCGAGAAAATGGTTCTGTTTGATGACGAAACGGTTCAAGGGGTTGAAACTTTATGAACAATGCTCTTTACGGCCGGGATCAAAGCGCTGATTTGCCTCCAGCGATTCCATGATTTCAAAAATGGGATGAAACACTCGGTTTCATTAAAAGTGTATGAAAAAGGATTAAAAAAAAAACAGGAGATAGATTAAACGAAACTGGAAAATATGCCAGAAAATTGTCAACGAATTTTCTAGAGAAATATTGAGGAAGTTAATATAGTAGAGTGGGAACTCTTCGATCAAATTTAAGGCGAGGTAAATTTTTCTCAATAATCTAGACCAGAGGAGTGTTTAGGGAATTCAATTTGAAAGAGAAATTTGGAATTTTAAGGATGCGAAAATTCTTCTGCTATTTAATAATATTTAAAAGAAATATTGTTTGTAGGAGTAAAATAAACATTTTCTATTTATCAGATAATGTTTGTCAACCCCTTGTGACATTTGATGTTATTTTTATTGCAAATACTGGACGATACGAGTATAGCTGAAACAAAGTGAAGCTAAAAGCACTTCTTTTATTATTGGTTCGTGCCTGCTTCGGCTGCAGGGAAAGAAAACGAGAAAGAGATAAAATACGATCCAAACCTTGTAAAGTAGAGTAGGTAATTGCCTGGTGGATACGTCTCTCCTCTTTTCCACACTTTTTCTATATCCTCTAGGAAACAGTAACAAATTCTGTTACTGTTTTTTTTTTCTTTTTCTCTTTAGATCCCTCCCGAATTTCTCTTCTTTAGATCTTAAATAATAATTCTTTTATTTTGACCAAATTTCGGACTTTAAAAAGAAGAAAAGCATATTTCCTTTCTTTTCTGGGATTCGGTTTTCTTGAGTTAGGTTCGACACAAAGATCACGGATATTCAATTGTTCGCGACAGGGAAGTGAAATTTATTGGTTCCACTGTGGACTTCCAACAGAAGGAAATTTTCCCATTTTGCTATGTCATATATGACTTATGCTTCGAGCCATTTAAGTAAATGCGGTCAATTTATCGAGATATCAATTCTCTAAGCACCTTTCACCTTTGATCGTGAAGCTTTATACCTCAGCTTTATCAGTTTATCCTACTCGTATTTGCAGCCCCCGATATAAAGTTCCTTGGAAATAAAATAAAGCAATTTCAAGAATAAACAAAAGTTATACTTCAATTTTATCTTAATCTTTCTCTTTTTTCAAAATTGAAAAATTTTTATATTCTCTTTTATGATATTGGAGATGTAAAAGATAAGAGTTTAGCTTCACTGTTGTAAATTTTATCTTTTTTTGAACCATTTAAAAGAAAATTATTTTATAAAAGGACACTGAGAAAAATGTTTGAGTCGGACAACAAAACGTTTGGTTGTCCGACCCAAACATTTATAATGTTTGTTAGTCTTGTCTGGCGGATTAATTAAAAAGTGATTAGCAGGAAGAATGAGAGAATAGATATTTTCTTTTGATATTTCTTCACGACTAAAAAAATCTCTCATAAAATTTAAAAAGACTACTAATTATCATAAGATATCCGTTTTGCTTTTTAAAGAAAGTAATTACACCTTCTAGAAAAATGTTTACTAGAGTAAAGGGAATTTTCTTTACATGAGGTATTCAAGTGGATTTTCTGAGCTTTCCAGCCAAGCAGTTGGTTCAGCTACCATATTATGTTTGCCATGCACTGAAAAAAAGGTTTGATTCGGACAACAAAATAATTTTGTTGGTATTTGTGCAACAAAATTTTTTGTTGGCTCAACCAAGTTATTGTTGGGTCAAGAAAACGTTTTGTTAAACCAACAAATCGTTTTTTTGAACCAACAAAAATTTATTTCAGCCAACATAACATATTTTGTTGCACAAAATATTTTTTTTAGTGTGTGTCTATTATTCTATATTTATATTTACGGTAGGTTTACTGCACATAAAACTTAGGGGATTTTCGACGATGAGAGCATACGTTGGGGTAGTAACACGACATCCAATTATTATCCTTAATGCAATTTGGTTCAAGGCTAAGTCGACATTTTGTAGGTAATTCGTGTCACCAGGTCGAATTGGGCGGAACATCATATGTGTACATATAATTTTCTCATAAAAAAAAGTCGGATTTAATATTTATTTATCAAATTTTATTATTATTGCTTCTTCATAAAGGAAGATTTGTAATCGTTACATTTTCTAATATTTTTAAAATGGTTTAATTACTTTCCTCAAGTGATAAATGTCTAATACAACATTCTAATCAATTGTCCGGATGTATGTGTGTATGTGTATGTGGATACGTGTGTATGTGTGTGAATGTTGCCATTTCTTGTCGCCCTATTAACTTAAAGACAGTTGTAGATAAATTGATGAAATTTGTAGAGTATATTGGCACCCCCAATATATCAAAACGTGTCAAAGGATTTTTCAAAATATTGAATTTTAAAATTTTTATGTAGATTTGGAATTTTTGTAAAATTGATTTTTCTACTATAACTTCTCAAATAATGAAAATTCAAAGCTTATGTAAAGGAAAGAAAGATTCCTTTCGTCGAGGCGAATCGATTGACCTGTATGATTAATGGATTTAATTGAATTTTAAGAAAATTATGATTTTTCTTAATTTTGAAAATTTTTCATTTTTCATATATTAGTTCAAATAAAAACACTAATCCTACAGGTCAATCGATTCGCTTCGACTCAAGGAATCTATGAGTGATGAGGCCGAAAGATTCTTTGTTTCGAGAAAAATGAATTATATATATTCGCAATATTTAGATTATTATTATATTAAATATATTAAATATATTAAATTAGATAATTATATATATATTAAATATTTAGAATTATATAGATCGAAATTCACAGCTAGTTTATTTATCAAAGATGGAAATTTCAAACAACTTTATTAAGTTCAAATATTTTTTACTTGTAATCAAAGTGAAAAGCTGCATATAATTCAGATGAAGAGATAATGTAGATAACTTTTTATAAAGAAGCGAAAATATCCATTTCAGCATTCCTGGTTTTGCAAAGTTTGAATACAGCTTCTGGGAAAGCGATTTTTCTAAAAAGGGGAAAAACTAGCTATGGATTGCTTGGACGAAATTCGATCGATGCATTCGACTGATTGAAATGAGGGTGGACGGAAAAATTGGAAAGTTAACTCGAACACTGTAGAATTTGCATGAGGATTCGTCAGCCTCTATTCTATAAAAAAATTATTGAATCGTGAATTCCTTTTCAAATCAGTCAATCGAAAAAATTAATAAAATTTAAAATTAATTCATCAAAGTTCTATCGAGGTTTTCAATACTTGGAAAAGTAGAAACAGATTTATCACATATATTTAATATCTTACCTGGAATGTAATGGCGTCTCGCTCGATTTGCGACATATTCTTGAAGATTGTGTTCATAATCTGTAGAAATTTGGCTCTGTCGAGGGGACTCGGATTATCTTTCTCAAAGTAGTCGATGAAATCGTATAATATAAAGTAGGTTCCTATAACAAAAGAAAAATTTTCTTAATGAGATTATGACGGGAGCGATTATATAACTTTTCACTTCCACTTTCACTTTTACTTTTTTGTTTCCCACTTTTTGATTTTCACTTTTTCCAAATACATGAGATATTAATTTTGACGTTTTTAAAGTCACCAACGAAATTGGGTTGAAGTTGCAGACTTCTATAGTTTGACGAACATTTGTTATTTATAAACTTTTTTTACACTTTTATTCAATTAAGAACATGAAATAAAGTTTCCAAAACCAAAAACCAGACGTTTCCCGTTTTTTTAAAGGATTTCAAGTGACTTTAATGAATTTTAAGGGATTCCATGTAGAAACTTTAAGTGATTTTATGAAATTTTCAGATATTTTAAGGAATTTTATTTGATTAATTATAAGGATTGAGAATAATATAAGGATTATAATGATTGATAATAAGGAACTTCAAGGCATTCTTAAAAGATTTCAAAAGAGTCAAGTGATTTTAAGAAATCTCGAGGAATTGATTCTAATGTTGAGGAAACCAAATGAAATCTCTTAAAATCCCTTAAAATTACTTGAAATTCTTAAAAATTGTTTTAATCTTCTGTAAATGTCTTAAAATCATTAAAAATATACCAAAATCCCTTACTAGAGTTCATTAAAATCTCTTGAAGTACCTTCAAATTCCTTCAAATTCGTTAAAATCAGTTAAAATGTCTTGAGATTTCGTGCAATCTCCGAAAAAACCTTTTTTGCAATCCTTTAAAATCTCTTAAAATTTTTTTTAAATCCTATGAAATTTTTGAAAATTCCGGACAACATCTGGTAAATTTCTGCTAGTAAATATATAAAAATCGAGGGTTTTCAGAATTTTGGAAACATTTTTCGATAATTTTACTCCAATTAATGTAAAAAAATCGTCAGACTGCAGTAGCCGTCTGAAAAACTTCAACCCAATACCTATTAATTTTAAGCGGTTCGCATATTTATTTCTTATTTATCGTTTTCATGAAAAACTGGAAAAACTTGAAAATTTGCAATCTTGAAAAACGACGAATACGAATAAGAAAGAGGCGAACCGCCTATACAATTCATCAGTGACGTTTAAAATATCAAAATTGACATTCACGTGAATTTAAAAAAAGTGAAAATCAAAAAGTGGAAAACCTAAAAGTCAAAGTGAAAGTGGAAGTGAAAAGTTACATAATCGTCCCCCAGATGAAATATATTTTTGCAATTATTATTTCAGTTATTATAAATTCTTTCAATATCATAAATTGAACCAGCGGTGAATATGTAATTGCAGAAAAATAATTCTGTAAAAATGGAGGATAGAATTGTCTCGAAAATGTTGAAATGATCGATTTCCTTCACTTTAGTTTGAGAATCTTTTCATGTCAGCATTCATGAGTTATAAACAACACTTGATTGTGGACACTTCGAGTTTTGAAAGCTCGTTGCCACAGGCGTGAATTCTTAATTCCTAATTTCTGTGACGTGTAACACATCCCGGGTCATTCTCGACGAAGGATGCCTTCGGGAAATGAAAATTTTAAGTAGTTGCAAAGCTGGGATGCCTCAAGTCTTGTGTTTTCATTTTGGAAAGGCGCACATCACACCATATTCAAGGTGTCTTTAACCTAACGGTCGTTATAAGCACAAAAGTTGCTTCCGAGTGATTTTCAAACAAGTGCATTTTAAACGATAAGCTTTAAATTTTAGGGTAAATTTAATGCGCTTTTAAATTATAAATATATATTTAAAATTTGGATATAATAAATGATTCCGAGAATTGAACAAGCAGTAGTTTCGATTTAAAACGTATATTTTCTCTCCCCTTACATCTCGATTTTTATTATTCATTCTAATGGAAGCTAAGAACATTTCCCAACGTTTCCGATTCCCATTCGTTTGTCTCGTATTCCCTGAAGTCTTTTTGCCTCGAGGTGCACTTTTCCTATGGTAGGGGATGTAGAGTGCGATCCTTCTTTTCGCTTTTCTCTGACAATGAGTGTGAAACAGGACAAGCATTCTCACGACTGATCTGCTTCGACACTCGAAAGAAAAAAAAAGTGTAAAAAAGGCAGTAAAAAGATTCACTGCTGGAGTTACGATTGAAATCTTTCTCGATTTGGTCACTTCCATCTGAACAAGTCAACACGTATATTGATTACTTAAGAGCCGAAAAGATTTGTAAAAACACTATTATAGTTTTAAAGTTTATAGAAACTGTTCAATTCTGCGCAATTTATACAAAGTTTTTCATAAAACGTGAAAAACGTATATTAATATATTCAAACTTTTTCTTAATGTATAAATGAGTCCCGATTTGTTATTCTTGATAAATGTGAAACCTCTGATCCAGATTTCATATTTTATACCGGAAATTCAATCTACTTTGTAGGCCACACAAAGGATATTAGATCGACTGCTTTATGTTTCTTGACAGTTAAAAGTTACATCGACACACGCGTGCAAAGTGTGCGAAACAATTTCCTCCATTTTCCTGCATGCAGGTAAGTTCAGCGACATTCTGATAATTATCTACATAAACTTTACGACGTCAATTTTGTTAAAGCTGTCTTGTTCCTATTGAGGGAAGTTATTTTACTCCTTTATTTAATCTTTCGAGTTTGCAGACTCTTTTCCAAAAGTTATAAACTTTACAATTCTATTTATCCTAACAGTTGCAAGAGATTAGCGAAAGAATCTTAAAAAATCGTTTCGAGAAAGATTTCTTAAATTGCAATTAATTTCTGAAGTGCAAAAAATATTCTAAAGTTCCTCGACTTTCAATGAAAATAGAAACGAGTGGCACGGAGTGCTGTCAATCGCGATACATTCGTAATGGAAACACGAAGAGCAAACTTGTTCGGAAGCATGTGTACCTTACTTTCTTTGTTCCAATCGGTTTGTAGATATATTAGATAGTAACTTTTGCAAGCCACAAGCGGAAGTTTACATTTCGTATTCGAGACACTCCCACTTCGGTAGTCTTGACATGGTGACGTGCCGAAATAAGCCGGGAAAGTGAAGAACACGAATTGGGTCAGGCACATTTTAATGTCCATTCTCGCTCTTCAAATCCCAGAACACAAAGAAGCTACCTTCACTTCAATCAACTGATTATATCAATTTAATTAAAATTATCTAATCCTCATTCTGCCTAACTACAAGTTGTTTAAATGTTTCTGATTTTATCGCTTCCTAAACGAGTTACTTAATCAGAGAATTTATAAGTACGAAGAAGAAATCAATCGTTTTTAATTATCCCAGTTTGTGAAATTATACTTAAAGGACTAATGCTAGACTTATTCTCTCGACTCGTCGATTCTTTCAACCACAAAATCGAAGCCAATTGTTCTGATCGGATTTGGTGCTCGTTGAACAATCGTGTGGATCGTTAGACTCAGTAGCACGAAATTCTCGAGGATTTTTCGAATTCTCAAAAATAGACGAGTGCATGCATGCATTGCATTCTTGGTGGCAAAATAGTCCCGGCACGGAGCAAAGGCAGCCAACAAGTTGCCGGTGTTGAATCGATAGAGATGGGTGAGCCTGGGGGTAGGCAGGTGAGGTCGTGCCTGTATTCCCCATTCCATTGCTACATTCCACCCGAACTACCCCTTCGGCATCCTTTGCACGCCCTCTGCCCTCGCCCTCTTCACCCTTTTCCCGTCCCTCGTCTACACCAACCCCTTCCTCTCTTCAACCCCTACCGTCCTCCCTAAAAGCCACTACAGAGTACTCCTCTTTTCGATTCTCTTGACTTGGAGCTGTAGCAGTGTGTCCTATACCTTCGACCTTCCCACAAACCTCCTAGAGTCTCGAGGGACCTCCAGGGCACCACATAATTGAGTTCTTTTGCATTGAACATCCCTTAGGCTTTCAGAGAACATTAAGTTTTAGGAAGCAAGCTTTGCTATTCGAAACATCTGTATCAGGAGGGTTACAGCTGAAGAAAATAACCCTAGTTGATTTTCCAGAATATAGAATATACATGGACAGTAAAATGCGTGCATGATGTATATAGTAAAGTCATGCGTGCGGATAATCGCTTTCGCCTAAATATATAATTGCATATAATGTATATGTAATTACATGGGTTCCTCCAGTAATAGGGGTTGAATAGAGAGAGATTATTATTTTCAGATTTCAGCGTAAAAAAGTGAAGATTATTCTATTCTTCTGAATGCGCGATTTTACAATCTGTCTAAAATTCTCTCATATAAGAATAAGATAACTCCAAAATTAATTCATTTCTATTTCTTTATGATAGTTTCCTATTCCAGAAAATTGTTGTAATTCCTTCATATGGAAAATCAGTTTTGAAATTTCAATTTAAATGTTTGAATATATTTCATTAATATATTCTACTTAATGTTATGAGGGATTAATTAATTATTAAAACATAAAGAGTATTTTCTGACTGTATAAGTTATAAAACGATTTACTAATAAAAAAATAGTGGATTTAGGAATATCCAAATTTTCAATTCTTTTCAGTTAAAAATCATATTTAAAGTGAATTCTTGTGAAATATTTTTAAAAATAATTTGACACTTTTTTAAATCCCGTCAAATCACTTAGAATGACCAGAAATTCCCTGAAATCCTTTGAAAAATATTTTTAAATCGTGTGAAATATTTTCAAATCAATTAATTAATCAGCATGTCAATGAATCAGTTGATCCGAAATGCCCAACTCTAATCCATCTCCTGAACTAAAAATATAACAGTAATAATTCGAGTTTTCTTATGTACCAATTTAAAATTAAAGGAAATTGCGTAAAATTATCGAGAGCAAACTTTTAACGGCTTAAATTCGAGGTTGATAAAAGTGGTTATCTTAATTCGAAAATCGTGCCACTCGTCATTTCGATTGACCCACATTTGCCGCGCGATATTATATCTGCGAGATTTCAATATCTGAGCTAGAATTATTTCATGAAGCCACCCGGTGCTGACGTCAAAGGCACAAAAGTTTCACGAAAAGTACCTTTCGCGTTTAAAGTGAATTGCAGACGCGAGATTTAAGCGTCGCACGATAAAAGGAAAGAAAGAAGTGCGAACAAAGTAGTCTGTCTGGGAATGAAGCGGAAAGCAAAGACATTCAGGTCTTGAGGAGCCCTACTGTTTCTTTTTCAACTCAAAATGTTTTCAAAAGAGCCAGCTAATCTGAAAAAGGCGTTCTTTTAGATTCTCCAGACAAAAAATCCTGTCTAGCTTCATAAAGAGATGTTCTAGTAATTGCAATTTTTTCTTTCATCTTGTTTCCTTTTATTTTTCACTGAAGCAATATTTATATTTTTATAAGACGCGATAAAGACTGCAATGCCTTTTATAATAAGAAATTTGTTATTATAATTTGGAATATTTAACTAATCGATAACAATAATAATAATAATAATAATAATAATAATAATAATAATAATAATAAAAATCATTTAAAAATTGAATATATCAAAATAAATCAAAAGAATGAAAACGGTGTAGTTTTTACACCCAGAAAAAAAGTTTGTTTGAATCAAATAAACGTATATTTGTTATAGAGCCAACTAAAAAATATCTTTGAATTAAATAAAATGTATTTGATTCAAAGAAATTTTCTATTTAATGCAAATAAAAAATTTCTTTGAATAAAATAAATTTTATTTAATTCAAACATATTTTTTAGTTGGATCTATAACAAATACACGTTTATTTGATTTTCGAATATTTTTTTCTCAGTGTATCTTTTCCAGGGACGACTGAAAATTCCCGAAAAATAAAATTCCCGACATTATAGAATTGCCGATAATATAAAATTCCCGATACTAGAATATTCCCGACACTGGAAAATTTCCGAAAAACATTATTTTAATAAATAAATAAATAAATAATTTAATTAATAATTTTTAAAAATTGTTTTTATTATTTTGTATTTTTAAAAATATTTTTCAATAATTTTTAGAGATCACTCAAGAATAATAAAAACAATTTTTAAAAATTATTATTTAAATTATTTATTTATTAAAATAATTTTTTTCGGGAATTTTACAGAGTTGGGAATTTTATATTATCGTCAATTTTCCGTCGGGAATTTTCCAGTGTCGGGAATTTTTAATTTCGCGAATTTTATAAACTGTCGGAATTAATATTCTAGTGTCGGGAATTTTAAAGTGTCGGGAATTTGATACTGTCGGCAATTTTATAATGTCGGGAATTTTATTTTTCGGTAATTATTTATTCGGGAATTTTACAGTGTCGGGAATTTTATTTTTCGGAAATTTTCAGTCGTCCCTCTTTTCCATTATTATTTAAGTAGTACGAGTCAATAAATGTTCAAGCAGAAAGAGAGGAAAAAAAAGTAAAAAAAACCAATTGAAACGCGATTTGCCCAGCAAAATCGAGTAATAGGAAAGAGAGAGACAAAAAAGAGATCTAGTTGTTTCAACATTCAACAAAACGAGATTACATATATAGTAAACTTCAAATTGCATAGTGAGTGAATATTTTCATTGTCGACTAAAATTCAGGTTTCAATATTTTCATTCGATATTGTAGCAAGCTATAGTTTAAAATTACATCATTAAAAGAGAGATACTAAAGTTATTCAAATTATCTGTAGGTTTTGAAGATATTATTTTATATTGTGATTTATTTCAGCTTTATAATTGTTTTCGCTCTATGAAATTGAAGTATTACAATAATAGTCTCCAGAAACAAAGCGGATCCATTTTTTTGACATTCATTATTTCGTCTACCTCTATTGTTTTTATTTCGGATTTTAAATTAAACGGGAAGTAAATGAAACATTTCGCGAGTTTCTCGAGTATCCTGTCATAAACGCAGAGGTTTTCGAAATCTCGAAATATAGTATTTACGTGAAAATATAACAAAAACATTTTTCTTTATATTTATACTTTATCTGCTACGATCTTTTATTGATTTTTCTATAGTGACACTAAATTTTATTTTACAACTTTAATTAGAGATAATATTTAGCTATATTTAACTTTTATTAGAGAGATCAATATTTTTATTAGTTGTAGTCTCATGTGTCCCAATATATACGAAAGGATCTGAAAATAGCACACTTTTGCCATTCACTTCACATAAACAGAAGGGTCGTCTACTTCCTGAGTGGTTAGGTACGATATTTCCACAGATAAATTACTTTTCTTCGACCCTCAACTAGGATAGCATCACATAATTCTTCTCAGTGTAAATAGGATTTTATTTTTCTTATAGTATCACTTCACATACGTCTCATCTAAATATTTTCGAAAGCTAATATATGAAGAATGATAACACTACTAGATATTGCAATAATTTAGAAAGAATTTTTGTCAAAAATTGAGCAGAATTAAATTTTTGAAGAGAATTTATATTTGAATTTAGTCATTCAAGTCATTGTCGGAAAATATCCCACGGGGATTTACATAAGAAACATCCCAGAGGAGTAAAAAAGTCAAGTGCACCTGACCTAATTTTGTTTCGTTTTTAGAAAAATGCCCTTTCTGCTGCACAATCTGAGGTGTTGAGGACTGAACAAAAATTTAAGCAGCAACTTTAAAGAATAAGATCCATTGTCCTCTAGTCGCCGAATGTCTGGAAAACTTGTCCTCGATCTTGAGAAAAAAAAACAATTAAAAGAATTTTACTTCACGAGGGAAAATTCCACTTTAATTCTCTCTGATAAAATACGGCAACAAAATGTAATAAAAGGAAAAGCGACCTTTTCTCCAAAAGCTTTACACTGTGAAAATTGAAACGAGATCGACATGAAATGGAAGTGAAGCGACAATTTTTCGCTTCGATTCAACTGAAGTAAGATTTTTTTTCAAAAAGAGTTTTTAGATCAAACAAAATAAACAATTTTAAGTATTTAGATACAAAAAAAGATCTTATGTGCAACATCGATTTGAGTCCAAACTTTTTCCTCAGTGATTTATCTTCGAAAGTGACACTCGACTAGAATTCTCTCGAGATCGAGTTTCGTCTCAAGATCTATAAATTCAAGGTAGGCGAATACATAGGGTGGAAAGTTTTAAAAATTTACAATTCAATTGTTACCGCACTAATTTTATTCCCTTCTTCAAAATCCCCTTTCTAAACGCATTTTCCATTTCTGTTGAGCCCCTTTTTCAACCTTCCCAACATGAAAACTAATTTTATTTGCCGATAAGTAAATAAAATCGTCCAGGGGCGAATCCAGAAAAATATTTCGGGGGAGGTTTTTAAAATATCCATGGACAATACATCGACTTTTTGTATGTTTATTATTATTATTATTATGTCGGATATACAATGTCAAAAGTTTCGGAACCGCCCCTGAAAACGTCGATATTTTAATGAATTAAAATCTTTTCTAAAAATAACCAAATCGGGCCATCATTTTTGTGTATAAGTTTGTCCGCCAATCTATATTAAATTTGATTAACTCATTCACTCTGCCCTTTTATTATATTGCTTTGGAATGGGATTCGACTGATTAGATGAGAGTGTAATAACAGGGCTATTTATTTTACCCTAATGTGAAAATGTTGCGTGGGGCGATGTTCTCGATAAGCTCGCGATGCGATTGGGTTAGGAACGAGCGGCGCCATGTTTGAGTGGATAATGATGAAATGATAGGTATCTGCCACTCTCTGCACCTAGAAACACTATAATAACTATACCTATAGTGTATGGTTCAGAGTTGGTGGTCGGTAATAATGCACTTATGCAAGGAGAAGGTCATCGATGGTGTGTTTAAAGGAAGGAGCGGTTTATCGAACCATTTACATGCTACTTTGACCTATACATCTTCATCCATACGGAACTTACACCCCTTACAAACCACCATCACCCTAGTTCAGAATCCAAACACGTTCCTACCTCTCTTTACTTCGCGTTAAGTAAACTGCCCACCTTCAAAAATCGATAAAAATTTCTAACTTTTTAAAATCTAATTTTTCATGTAATACCCCATTTTCCTTCAAAGAAAGTTGTAAAAGTCTTCTCTGGTATATTCTTCACATGTTGCAATAAGCAAAGTTTTAATATTGTTTTATCTAACAATAGCTCTCGAAATTATTCTCGTTATTTCTTGCTCCCTTTTACTGCTCATTTTCGCAGTTCCATAATACGACTTAAACAATTCATTGCTCATTTCCTGTTTCATTGGACCCATTTAATATCCTCTGCTGAAACGTTTAATTGCGTCGAGGTGAACCTAGGGCACTTAAGGAATGGATTAAGCTCTTAATAAAATTCATATCAAGCGTCGGAAGTGTAGCTCGGTGTCAACTGAATTAGAACCGCAGGTGACAAAGTTCATGCTACAAACTAAAAACATTAAGAGTTGCATAATTCTGGAAATAATATAGTGACGTTGAGTGCGTTTTAAATACTAACTTCGTCGTCACAGTTGCGCCAGATAAATCAAATCACAGATATCATATTTCTGTCAGAAGTCGCGCCAAATTTCATATTCAAACTCACTGATTCAATTTTTTACTTCTTTCGACAGACACGTGATCTGCATTCATTTGTCTTATTCAGTTACAAAGGAGATTCCAATTTCAAATTCAAATCTGTGTCAGTGTCACAGACATATATGGGCATATCCACGAAAAGTGTCATTTTTCTGTCACCGTTGCATTATAGGCAAATCTGAACTTAAAATACAAGTTAAACCGCACAAACATTTACAGACAAACTCCCTGTAGTAGAAACAAAAGCTTAGAGTCATTACAGAAACCCTCATAAAAAGTTATAACACATAATCGGTGAATAAAATCCCAAAAATATATATCTATGTAATATTTGTCACCACTTACGAATTGAGTGTTTTGCATGCTCACAGGTTTTCCGCGCTTGGTTTGAAAATTCTAAAAAAAAATCATGCTAGTTCAGTGGAACATAGACTACTGAAATTTCATTGATTTGACACTGTGCTTTGATTTATAACTCAGCAAGAAAATCTCAAAGTCCTGTCACCGCTTTCACGATTTAAATGTCCACTCCTGGGTCTGGAGCTGTAGAAAATGCGCGCAACCACTTAGGTCACAAATCTTTCGATTTTTTGCTATATTTTGGTTGCCATTAGACACCACATAAGGGAAAAACGTGTGCTCTCAAAATTATAGAAGTATCACACATTCAAATATCGAAAATTTTGATTTTGTCGAAAAAATGTCCACTCTATCGTTGTACTTTACTCGAAAAATACTTGCAGCACACTTTTCTGTGCTCACGGAAATTAAGCAGTATGTTGGGGCGAAAAAGTTTACCACATATAAAAATAAAATCGCAATGCGCGCAAAAGTTATGCCCAATTTAAGGCTAAAATGTCCACTCCAAATTTTTTGCGAAAATGTCCACTCCAGCGCTAGCAGCTGTACAAATCACGCGCATCAAGTTAAGATTAAATTTTCTATTGGATTTGGTGTATTTCGGTTGCCAAAATACGTCCGCGAAAGGAAAATTGTGTGCCTCAAAAATCATGTGAATTATGTACAAATTACAGTTAAAAAAAGTAAAAAAATGATTTTTTTTCAAAAGTTAAATGCCCACAAAAAATGTATTATACAAAAAAGTTCCGTTTTTTTGAAAGGCATAACTTTTGTATAGACATTTTTTTCAAAAGTTCAGAATATTTTTAAATATTACAAAAAATAGGCAAATAATGGAAAAATATTACTTTTTTCTGTAGAATTACTTGTCTGAAAATATTTTTTGGACAAACAAGTTTTTTTATTTGAAAAGAGAAAAGTTTTTCACAAACTAACATTAGTTTAATCAAAATTAATAATAAAAAATCAATTTTTTATGGAATTTTCGGTAAGTAAAAGCGTCATTATTATAACAAGTTAAGCCTTTAATATCAAATTGAATTAAAGGAAAGTTGAAGAAAATATTTTCATTTTTTTTTTTAAATATTGGATTAAAAATATTAGTTTAATAATAAAAAATTATAATTGATACAATTTTTAACCAATTTTTAATCAGAGATAGAGTAATATTATTATATAGTATATTATATTGTATCTATATTGTAATTTTGATATCTAGTATCTATGATTTAATATAATTAAAATAAAATTTTCAGAATATTGTGTGATATAATAATTTATAACATAATTGATAACTTACTACCGGTCTCAATTTAAAACCTATGCTTAACACGATGCAAACGCGACAATTATTTTGGCATCAGAAAGAGCCAACCACACTTCGACCACGCTTCTTGTCATGTATAAAATGTTTAAAAAAAGCTACATGTATTCATTTCTCTTTAAAACCATCTACGTATTTCACTGTACTTGAACACAAAACTAAGAATAGGCAGATTAGGCGAAAGAAACATACTAAAAATTAGCTTTCACTTTTCAGTGATATTTCGCTATACTTTGAAAAATAATAAATAACATAATATATTTTTTGTTAACTGTTAAATTTTCGTTCCCTTATATTCCAAATGGTCAAAATATACACTTCAGTATTGGAAAAAACTGACTTCCATTTAAAATATAAGATAGAGTATTATAACTAAAAATTTAGGAATAAAATTACGAATTTTTAAAGAAAAGTCCGCATTATTTAGTTTCAGATACTCTTTATATATTTGTAATCAAGAATAGAGTAATTTACACACTACTGAAAAGTATCCTGAACATTTAAGAAGGAAAAACAATCCTATTTCACCTTCAATTTCAAAAATATTATGAATTCAATTAAATTGACGGACTTATTTGTTTCAATATTTTGTGCAAACTGCGCGCATGCGCAAAGTTATTTACCACCCTAAAAAATGAGTTTCTATATGTATGTAGAATGTAGGAAAAAAGTTTAAAAAGTGTACTTTAAGATTTATTTTTTAACTTTTTTTTGAGAGAAAATGACACTTTTCGTGGATATGCCCATATATGTCTTTTATATTATAGGAATTATAGGACTAATTTTATTTTCAAACTTTAATCTGCCAAATTTCCATTTTTTCCTTTGTATAAAAAGACCAACACTGACTTTAAAATACAATAAGTATTACTATATAAGCTACTTAGTTGTAAAAACTTTCTTTCCAAAGCACGTAAACTTTACTTCATAGATTTGCATTTTTTACTACTTGGTTTGCCACAAAGTATCCACGTGCTTTACTCAGAATAATAGGGGCCAAGAAACAGTGCAAAGTGGGGTTTATAGTAGGTGATAAAACGTTTTAAGGAGCAAAAGACTTAAACTAGATTAGAAGGTAGTCCAGCTTATGGTTTAGGTCTTAGTTCTTTTTTTTTTTACAGAGGCCTGGACATAAAACCATTCTTCGTTAGTTCATTTCATTGCCTAAGAACACGTGTCAGTAAATATAAGTCACAGAAATTTTTAATATATTTTAATTTTCTTTATTCCTTAATCAATTTAATTGAATTATTACAAAATTTTGAATATCCAAACGAAACCATTATCGCGGGCTTTGTCAGTTAATCTATCCGGTTAATCTCGTTGAAGTTACACGTATCTAATTAGACCTTTAGTCACGTGTCACAGAACTTCCTTGTTTGAATTTAAGACCCTCTTCTCTTGAAATGAATTTTGAATTGATTTTCGAATGGCTATGTTCTGTGTAACTTAATTCGTGATACAGCGATCCTAAGATCGCTAATATATCACAGATTAAATTACAAAAATGATGATTAGAGAATTTAGAATTGTGAAGAACTGGAAGCTAATTATCGTATCTGATAAATAAAAAGATATCTCACAAGTTCTAACAAGTTCCGCGGCCGTCTCTTAGCTAATATTTGAATGAACATTGATGAAAGTTACGTGATAAAAAAAACTTGAAGTAACTTAAAAAGTCTAACTAGGTAAGCAGATTCCGAAAGCAAAGGGGCATTTATTGGCAGTTCGGGGAAGTTTTCCTAAGGGATGGGGGAAACTAACTCTCTCTTGTGAAGAAAGGGGTGAAAAATAAGCGAAGCGCAGCGAACAAGAGCCCCGCGAAAACGGGTCCATGACGAAGATTCAGTGGCAGAGGTGAAAAGGGGGTGAAAAAAGAGGGACCAAAATCCTCGAGAGCGTGCAAGGAAAACCAAAAACCTTGCTCTTATTCTTTCCGAGTACAAAGTTCCTCTACGTGCAAGTACGAGTATACGTGAGCAATGAGCATATACGAGTCCTAAAACAAAAGTCAAGAGACTCAAAGTCATTTGAGTCTTTTAGACAAACTTGGCTTATATTAATACAAAAAATTTCTGTTCCCTTTTTAGTTTTACCCTTATACCTATATTATTTTCTCACATTTGTGCCAGACGTGATTATTGTGCATCGCGAGATGCAAAAGGATGAGCAAACCAGATTATACGAATAGAGTACTGTGTCCCTCATCTACTCATATTGCATCGTGTATCCCATAAATGGATCTATAGGATGAATAGCGGGATGAATCCGAATGGAATTCTCGATATGAAAACGGGTATCTCTCTGTGCCAGATGCGAGGGAAGTGTCACGGACAAAAGGAACTCGGAATCGGATATGGGATGTGCTCTAGGTGGGTCTGAAGTTGATTTACCACGGGACAATAACATCTTCGTTTTAATACCCGTTGTGTTATGTCAACCGACGGAAGAGACTTATGACCACACTGGCAATCAAGGTTTTCTAGAGTGTAACTTACAGTCTTGTTTACAACGTATTTCTCTCTTTGTCGATTCAATACCGCGCGTATCGATTTTCAGTAGATGATCCACTGACTTTTTACCTTTGCTATTCGTTAAGAAACCTGTTATCACGTTTTATGACTCACAAATGTCCCTTAAGTTTTTGCTACTATATCTACACGTATTTTATAATATACTTTTACGATACCTGTTCTGTGACATCGAATTAGGAGTACATAGTTTACGATTTAAGTCTTTTTTGTGACTCTGATGTATGGTGAACTATTTTAGTATACCTAATTTTCATTTATTTATCATTTTGCTTCCTTATAGAGGAAGCTTTGTGGTGATGACAAAATCCAGTTTCCTAAAAAAGGTTTTTTTCAACATATTTTAATGTCAATATATCTAATATGATGTCCTGAAAAATTGTCCGGATGTGTGTGTGTGTGTATGGATGTATATCACGATCCAGCAATTTCTTAAAAACGCGTAGAGATAAATTGATGAAATTTTGCATAGTTATTTCATTATACACCTAGTTGAATTTCTTACAATGGTTTAACAAAATATTTAATTTTACAAGTTTTATGTACTTTTATAATTTTCTTAAAATTCATTTTTTCCTTATAACTTCTCAAATAATCAAAATTTAAAGATGATGTAAGGAAAACGTAGATGCCTTGTGTCGAAACGAATCGATTGACCTATATTATTAATGCATTTCATTAAAAAATAACAAAGTTATGGTTAATTGTATTTTCAAAAATTAATTTTTCGACTATAACTTTTCAAATAATCAAAATTTTGATTTGACGTAAGGAAAATAAATGTTCCTTGCATCGAGACGAATCGATTGGTCTATAATATTATTTCATTTCATTGAAAAATAACAAAGTTATGGTTTTATTTAATTGTAAAAAATTAGTTTTTCAACTATAACTTCTATAATATTCAAAATTTGAAGCTGACGTAACAAACATAAAGGTTCCTTACGTCGAGAGGAATCGACTGACCTATATGATTAATGCATTTCATTAAAAAATAAGGATGTTATGGTTAATTGTATTTTAAGAAATTAATTTTTCGACTATAACTTTTCAAATAATCAAAATTTTGACTTGACATACGGAAAATAAATGTTCCTTGCATCGAGACAAATCGATTGGTCTACAATATTATTTCATTTCATTGAAAAATAACAAAGTTATGGTTCTATTTAATTTTAAAAAATTAGTTATTCAACTATAACTTCTCTAATATTCAAAATTCAAAGCTGATGTAAGGAAAATAAAGGTTCCTTGCGTCGAGACGAATCGATTGACCTATAAGATTAATGCACTTCATTGTAAAATAAGAAAGTTATGCTTTATTGTAATTTTCTAAAATGAATTTTTCGAATATATATCTTCTCAAATAATCAAAATTTAATGCTGATGTAAAGAATACTTAATGCTTCCTCTATGAGGAAGCAAATCATATTTGCTTACAGGAAGCAAAGTGCTCATTGAATGAGCACAAAATTTGATACAACTTCACAGCTAGTTTTTAATTTATCTGCAATATGTAAAAAAAGTAACGTTTTCATTGTTAAAATCGTTGTTTTTCTTTGTAGGATGATGTGGCGTGTAAATCTACCCATATCGTTGGTATCAGTGAGTTTTAGGTTCCCGAGGACACGATTTGTTTTTTTCCCCATCGCGGTCGCGTTCATTCTCTCTTCCGCACTGTATTTCACTTTTATCTACTTATCTGTGCAATCAGCAGCGTACCTTCTTTATTTCTGTCGCGGACACGCTGCACTCTAGTACTTTATCCATGCCACGTTCAGGGAACATCGATCCACTTTTAACCCAAGCTATCGCAGGGAATACATTTGCTCGATCTGCGTCCAAATCCCTTGTAAATCCCCGATAGGGTTTTGAAAATATGAAAATTTGAAACCAGCTTCTGAAGATGTTATTATCCTATCATGAATTATCTATTATATGTATTTTATATGAAATATACGCATTTATATTGAATAAGAAGACATAAGGAATTAGTAAAAACGTTTGTGCTCTACGAAGCCGAGTTCATTTTTGTCAAAGCAAATAAGAAAAGAGACCAGAGAGCCTCGGATTGAATGAATGCCAAGCGCAACTGGTTAACTAGGTTTACCACAGTGTCCTTTATCGTCTCTCTTTCCCAAGGCTTTGACAGTCTGCGGTTAGCCATGTGTAAACTTTCCAACGCTGAATCGGAGGGAAATTATCTCAACGCAACTCTAAAGATATATTCATTACTTTAATATCGTATAATATAATTAAATTCGTATTATTATTATTATACTGCAGACACGTAAAACACCCAGAAAAAAGTTTCTTTAAATCAAAGAAACTTTCTTTGAATCAAAGAAATTCTAGTATTGATATACGGTCAAAGAAACATTTGTTTGATTTAAAGAAATATTTCTTTAATTTTAACGGAAAATTTCTTTCAATTAAAGAAATATTTTGTTGCTTCAAAGCAAAGATTTCTTTAAATTAAAGAGATATTTGATTGCTTCAAATGAAAAATTTCTTTAAATTAAAGAAATATAATTTTTGATTTGACCTTTATATTTCTTTATATACACTTTATTCTGCACGATCTAATCCCACTTTTATGTAAATTTTTGTTATTTCTGTTCACAATTTCGTGTACAGAAATTATAATTTCTTAATAAATTCAGAATGAATTAAATTTTTTTAACTTAAATTTTCATAAAAATTGTAAATTCTCACACTTCTTGTAAATCCTCACACTCATGTAAATCTCACACTCTTGTAAATTGTCACATTTCTTGTAAATTCTTACACTTCTTTATCCTCGTCTTTATCACAGATTTTAACGATTTAAATGATTATGAAGACTTTATCTAGCCGGCCGCGTCCGCTTTTACACAAACATTTGACAACACACGAGTTCACGAAAAGAATGCATTTCCGAAAGGCTTCTTCTCCTGCGCAATCGCGTGGCGCATTAATGATTCGGATTATAAGAAAATCTTTCTTTGATTCAAAGAAATAATTTGTTTATTTCAAATTACTGACTCTAAAGAAATTATTTCTTTCATTTAAACTATTAACTTTCTTAAATCAAAAGAATTTTGTTTTAAATCAAATAAATCATTTAAACAAATAGTTTCTTTAAGTGAAAGAAACTACTTGATGTCATTTATTAAAATCAAAGAAATTTTCTTTTAATATAAAAATATTTGTGTGTTAAATCAAAAAAACGTAGTCAAAAAAATGTTTTCTTTAATTTAATAAGAACTTTTTTCTGGGTGAATGGTACATATTTTATATTCAGACTTTAGTTTTAGTACTATTTCTCTCTCGGCTATGATTATCCATTTATTTTCTATGTGCTTTAGTTTGAATTATATACATCAACTTTTGATGGAAGACAATTACTACATTGTTTAAAGAGAAAGGGGATTTCGATATATTCTAGGGGTTGAAAGTTAATACAGAGTGATTTTACTGAGCAGAGTGTGAGGCAATTGTGGTTGTGAAAAGGTAAGTTTGAGGGAGGATGGTCGTATAATCACGCCATAGAACAAGCCCTTATGATAGCGCCTATTCGGTGCAGAGTCCTCATTAGTTTAGGGCTACAGAGCGTTGGAATTGCCGTGACAAGGGCAATGTCGGTGACATTCATGGTAGAAGCCACCTCTCTGAATTGCTCTATGAATAATGCATTGCCACCAAACTCGTATTCTGTGAACGGTTTCTATAGATACTTCACCAAAAAATTCTCTACTTAATTGGACCTCAAACTCTAATTGCTAATAACCCACACCGTTTTCGCCTTCAATTTTAGTTCACGTTATCAATTTGATTTGTGTTAATCAAAGTAAAATCAGGTGGAAAATTGGAAAATCAAAAATAAATCTTAAAAAAGCCTAAATTTATTTTTATACATTCTTTGAATCGAAGACAAAAATCAGGTCGCAAATCGTTTGAAGCAAGCGGGATTTCTGACAATTTAATTCCGGGTCGCGTGATGCGAAATGGCCAGCTGTGGTAAAATGCACTATACACAAGTAAAGGTGCCTATACACATGAACTCGAGTTTCAAAAGCGATTACCTAATATATTTCCTTGAACCTAACGTCATACATACACATGTGGTGTACGTATGCAGTACCTCAAAGTGCTGAGAAACTTCTCGACTTTTCAAAACATCCACTTCCTTCAATTCTGCAGA
Organism: Synergus gifuensis; assembly: GCA_904066015.1. NCBI lineage: Eukaryota > Metazoa > Arthropoda > Insecta > Hymenoptera > Cynipidae > Synergus > Synergus gifuensis. The sequence goes on along the minus strand of CAJFCO010000180.1, from coordinate 398,350 downwards.
ATTACTCTCCCAAAAGTTCATTTAAGAATTTCAGGATCGAAATTTTCTCTTTATTAATGTTAATTTGTTTTTTACTTCAAAAAGAATTCACTAGTTATATAAATTCAATTCTAAAAGTTCAGACAATTCATATTTTTATGTCCTTATATAACTGCAGAAATCATAGAATAATTTATATTATAATTGAAGACGTTTTAGAAACTTGATATCGGAATATTGTATTTCCAATATATTATACACGTAACTGAACTTTTCATGAACTATTCTGCCCTAAAACGAGAAGAATTAATTCAGTGGGAAATAATACACGAGGGAGACTGCAATCCACTGAGTTAAAATTTATTTGTTATTTCACTAATTTCGAGGGTTGCTAATGAATAATTACTTTCGGACTTCCGGCAATAAGTAACGTTCCGTTATTCCTCTAGAATACCAGCCCCAAATTGCCTCAGCTTTTAAGGGACGAGAAATCATTTCTAAATTGAACTACAGTCTACTGAAATAAATTTCACTTTCCTCAACAATTAATTAATACGCGAAATAAAACCTAAAACCTAAAACCTCTGGTATTTTTGAAAATATAGACAATTATCCTCTATTCTACTTATTTTTATTGTTACTTTTATCACTATTAGTAATTTCCTTATCATGTATACTAAAGAGATAAAGTAGCGGTTTTTATTCGCGTTTCTCGTGGACGTTGGTGCTTTGCTTTCAATCTTACTCGTTTAAGCGATAAAACAGAAACAATTTTACCCTTGCGGAAGCTTATCCAGTCTAGGTGCAGTGTTAAAGTCTGCAAAACTGCCTGCAAGGCCATAACGAAGTTCCCATCGCTCGAACTAGTCTCTTTCGTGAGAATGCCAACCCTCACTTTATCTTCCCGCCGATCTGTGTGTTTCATCTACCTATCTGACCATCTACAACCAGTGGTCGTGTATCGTCCATGTCTACCCTGTAAAAAACGTAAAATTCAAAAGTATTGTTTCGCATTCACGATTTGTTTCCGTGAATTCTAATGGAGGTTGGCCAAAAACGTTTAAATGCGATACTTATTCTTTTAGAAATTTCTTTCGTAATTTTACGAAACATGTAATGGAAGTTTTTTGCAGTTACATGTTTCGTAAAATTACGGAACGGTTCGTAATTTTCAGTGACCCTCACGGAATCGTCTTTCAGTTATATGTTTCGTAAAAATCTGAAATTTTTTATTTTATAAAGAGAAGTTAGATTAATTACATTTTTATATCCACTTATGCACATATACTTACTTTAAGCAAAGCGAGCAAAACGCTTATCAATAATTAACGTCAGGTCGGTCAGTAATTAACGTCAGGTTGGAAAATCCACAAATGCACTTTGAAAAACTGTAAACTGTATAAAAGTACGTCGCGGCTGCGACGAAAATTTAAATTTCGAATTAAATTCGAATTTAATTCGAATTTAATTTCGAATTACGACGAAAAATAAAATCCCCAAAAAATACTGCGAATTGCGAATTTAAATTTCTGATTTTGAAACTTCTGGCTGCTTCTGGCGAAAATGGTGGCGTCTTTCCGAATGGTACCGAGTATTTTCGTAATTTTACGAATTATTTTCGTAATTTGCTCCTAACATTCGCAATTTTACGTAGAATTTGTAAATTTACGAAAATTGTGTCGTAATTCTGAATTCGTAACAGACATTTGGAAATCTCCGTTACTTTTGTGTCTGAAATGTTTCGTAAATTTCCGAAAATTTTTATATATAACATTTAATTCTTGAATGCGTTTGAATACAAAGGATAAACATTTTTGCATGCTTTTTAATGCGATACTTTATTCGTTTTAATGCTTTCTAATGTGACCAAATGAGAGAAAAGTTTTGCACAAAATGAAAACTTTTTAAATCGAAAGTTCGCATTGCATTGAATACTTTTGAAAGGGAAAGAATGAGATGCAACACAAAACAGAATTGAATCGCATTAAATCTGATGAAATCGCATTTAAAATGTTAATAATTTTCAATATTTTTCAGTCCGACGTTTTTTACAGGTTATTGACCTTGTAAACTCAATAACAGTCTTTCCGTGAGATAATCTATATATTTTATTCTGCCTTACTCTATAAACCAACGTTAACTTGTTCCAATCTTCCAACGCAATTTATTAAAAGAAGAATATCACCCCGATATTTATAATAATTTTCCCCTTTTTCCTATACCGCCATGAATTTAAAATTTCGATAACATAAAATTTAATGCTGATGTCGTAAAATGGATTTTTTTAAGACAAATATGAGGTACTTTGAAGAAAACTGAAAATATCTTTCTCATATCTGTGCTTAAAAAGTGAGTTATGTGGCTCCTATCAGACTCAAGATACATCTGTTCATGGTGCCAGTTAGAAGTAGTTTGCAAACCACTGCGTTGGGCTGCAATTGGTATCTATTCACCTTTGAGTAATCCGTCGAACCGCAGAGATCGCAGGCAAAATCGAAAATGAATATTTGGGTTCGCTGAGCGCTTTATACCTCCATGGCTGCTGAGTGCTTCTTTATCTTTGAAAAACGCAGGGATCAAAGGCAAACCAGTCTCCCGTATTCGCCGGGAATCCCCGGCAAAGGTTCTTCCATCCATCCCCGTGTCAGAGAAAAACGATTACTTTATACTTCCAGTCCTTCTTCTTGTAATTTTCCTCGCAAATGAAGTGCACCTTTCCTGAATTTTTGTCTGGTTTCTCTGGAAACTCTATATTCCATATAGAGATTGTAATGTATATTATACATATATTATATAAATAGTAGATATATAAAATATTTGGTTTCGTGATTAAATTATGGAAAGTATATTTCAGTGCAAATTTTGTTACCAAATTAAAAAATGGCTTGTATTTCGTCATTATGAATGGATAAATTACTTTTAAATTGATTCAGGGTGAAAACAATTTTTCTTCTTATTCAATTTTCTCAGTATTCCAGCTTCCTTTCACTTACTTTTTCATTTTATCTTGTGATGGAGAACATTTTTTCTTAATGGATTCAATCCTTGACACAGAAGGAAGGAGAAGGAAGAAGTAATCGCGCTTCGTTTGACGTCTCTAATAGTGATGTAAGTTCCCCACAAGCGCCAATATCATGTTTTCCATTAGGTTCAATTTGTTCCGGAAATTGAACAAGTGGCATCTTGTGATTTAATCAACGGACAAGTTCTTGGTCAGAGGACTCATTGTGTGAACTCAAAGTTAATTCTCTCTGAAGTCTTGATTGCATGAACGAAAATTTCTTCAAAACGAAGAAGTCAGTTTTATTTCTAAAAAGTCTTTTTAAGTTGTAGAATATGTAGAAGTGGAAGAATTTAGATTATAATCATCATGCAGAGACTCGCGTGTTGTTATTTTTTGTGACATTGTAAAATTGAATAAGAAAAAGCTCAGGAATGACGCATGTCGAGACTCGTTAGCTTGAATTCCGGTAGTCGTTGTATCGCTTTCTGATAATATCGTATAACATAAATTCGACTCGGCTTAATATCCACCGATATTAGGTTATAGCTAGTATCAATTTAGCCGTAATTAGTACTTGTTACAATGCGAGTCGATTATATACTGAAACACGAATTCTCATTATTTTAATTGACCGCGTGTTTTTAGGCTACTCCAAACTTTATGCCTAAAACCATCAAGAAAAAGTATCATTCTGTGAATCAGTTTCCGTCAATCTTATTGTGAACACAATACAAGTTTATATTAATATTTTTAAATTATTTTGAAGAAAAGTATGGATGAAATTCTATCTGTATCAGAGATACGTGCAACTGCATTTGAACAGTTTCTCTCCGCTTCGTCACCTAATTAATAACACATCTAGGATAAAGGTTAGCGACTCACTCTAAATGTATAACTTAAGAATACGAATACGAAACTTAGGATAAAATCTTAAAACAATTTCTGAGGTATCTCAAACTAATTGCCATCGCATCATTCATTCCTCTAAATGAATGAATAATATGTAGAAATCGTGAAATTTCTCTGAGGGGAAGAAATAATTAGATCTTTAATTGAAAAGATGGGAATGAAATAAAGGAGCTTAAAAAGTGATCCCTTCCATGCAGATTAAAGTCCAGAAGGTTTTGTATTTTATTTCTGATTGTATTTTAATGACTTCAAGATAAAAAAGATTGAAATAAAAAGAAATTAGGTTAGTCTCTTTCTATTTCTGGCATTTAAATGAATTAGAGTTGAAGTCGAAGGAAATGGATATAATCAGGAAGAACTTTTGTTCGTATTCACGTTGTTTATACTTCTAGGAACTTGTCGCGATTAATGGAAACTAAATGTGGAACGGCTTGCCTGGACTGGAGTTAGTTTTGAACAACCATTCTGCCAACTTTGTTTCATTCTGCTCTTCTTCTTAATAAATAGTTTCTCCCATCCGTCTGAAACACCGGAAACTGTTGCGAACCACGAGAAACTCGAACTTGAAGTAAATAAGACGACAGATGTGCAGATGCAGTTTTGCACCAAGTAATCACCAACAGAAAGGGGAAAATCAATTGATTTATTTTCATCAACTGTAGGGAAGTTTCTATCTGTATGAAAAATTCCTTTCCCAGAATGGAGTTTAGAAAATGGGTTTGGAAAAAGTAGTAAAGAAAATGTTTTAGAAAGAGAAATTGAAAAAGAAAGTTGAGAAAGCTGGTTAGGGAAAAATGCACACAGAAAAAGTATTGAAATTGATAGAATCTAACTTTTTTTTGAAGAATGATATATAAAATATAATAAAAAAATCCAAGACAGGGATCTTTGATCTGATTTATTATCATCATTCATTTTTTTTTGCAAAACAGTTCGACCTCTCTTGAGTATGTTTTTAGAGATTGGCACCCTTTTGACAATGTCCTCCAGTTTCATACGCCAATGCTTTTATAAATCCCACTAGAATATATTTTTCACGGTATCTTTCAAAGCAGCTCTAGCGCGATATTTCAGGGAAACTTGCGGGGCGAGAAAACATTTGGAATCTAAACATTTACAGGACCTTGAAGATCCGCTTGGCATAGTTTCGATAGAGATATTGTCAAAGAAAGTTAAATACCTAGCTTATTTTTAAGACACGTTTTTTCTAATACTTGTAATATTAATAAGAAAATTGGAAGCTATGGCAAATTGGAAGCAGCTTAGAATCGCGGTAATTAATCATTTTCCATTATGGTGTGCATCCATGGCACAACATTGAAATTTCAGAGAGCTTTTGCAGGATTAGAGACACACCTTTAATCGAAATTTAGTTTCCTTTTGCAAAACAATTCCTAAATTAGAATTAAAATTAGTTATTAATTAGTCTCCAACAGCACTACTGGAGTCTTATTGTCCTTTAAACAATACTCGTTTGCAGCTCCACAATAGGAAAGACTATATTTTCCACTCCCTCGCCATTTGGAGAAGTTACTACAAGTTTTCTGAAATGCAAAAACTTAAATGAAGTATGTTAAGCAGTTCTGTATTTGACTTGAATTCCTTCTCGTATTTGCAACCTCCATTGTCAGAATCACGTTTTATGGAACTATTTTTCCAGAAGTTCAACGCTCTTCATACATTCATACATTCGTAATCCTCTTCCTAACAAACTAATTCAAGATTTGTCAAAAATTTCCTTGCTAAAACTTCATAAAACATATAAATGTATGTTCCAGTTTTTGGAGACAAGTTTTCCGTGTTTTCCACCTGCATACTATTAAAATAGGAAATTATTTCTCCATGTGCTTTTCTTTTTTTGATGATTGATTCAAGAATTCGAATACGAACTGTAAATCGCGGAATTTAATTTTACCTCGCCGAACCTCGAAAACGTGGTTTTGTGGAATTCAAAATCGATAGGAATGCAATTCGTTCGTTTGAATACGTTTCAGAATTTTACACTGTTTGCAACATCAAAACTATGAAAGGAAATCCCAACTGAATATTAATAGTTTTATTTGCGAGTTTGCAAAAATTTCTATTCTTTCTCTCCATACAGGTAGATGTTTTTGAGGAGGAAAAATTCTGGTACACTATCACGACCAGCTTCTTATGGTAGTCAAATATTAGTTTTTGATAATGGAAACTGGTAAAAGATCAGACAAGATGACGTTTTTCTATAACATGATTTTCTATAAAATGAGCATTACTCTAATTAGTTTTATTTTGATCATGTTTACATAAAAATTTTCTACTGAAAGTAAATATTAAAAACGTTTTATGAATCAAAAAGAGCAGAGCTCGTAAGAACATTAACGGTCATTTAAGAAACAAAAGGAAGTCGTAATTTTGATTTGTACGTTGGTATTTGTCTCCTTTGTCGTTTTAATTACAACTACTGACGTAATCCGCCTCCATCGTTCCGCTGTGCTGCTGAAGAGATTTGAATTACATGCAAGATAGATGTGTGTAAAGTGATTTGCATCTTCAGCCAAGCAAAAATTACTTCGTCAAAAGCAAGGCTTTAAAAGAAAACTGGAAGAAAACGGAAATAATATAAGAACAGGCTATAAATCCTATTTTAAAAACGTGGTGTCACGAAATGTCTCGAAAATCTCGCATACATTGTTGTTGCAAACCTGATTGGCTTTTGAATAACTTGAAGTTGAAAGAAGAAAAACAAACTAATGGCGCAAAAAAATTTCAGAAAAACCTTCGAAATACTTTAAAATTCGTTAAGATTTCTTAAAACTCCCCAAAACCTCTTGAAATCCTTCAAAAATTCACAAAAATGATTAACATCATAAATGTCTTGAAATCCAAGTTGAAACTCGTAAAAAGATTTACAAATTCCTAAAAACATCTTAGAATTTCTTAACATTTAAAATCTCTTAAAGTTTATAGAAATCTTATCAAATTCCATGAAATCTTTAAAAATTCTACAAAATCTTTTAAAAATTAAAGAAATCAATAAAATTACCTTACAACTTTAAAATTCTTTAAACCCCATAAAATACTCTAAAACTCATAGAACTCTCTTGATATCTTTTAATAGTTGTGAAAACTTGTTAAAATTCTTAAAAACTGTTTAAAATATTCTTTAATTATACGATAACATTTAAAGTTCCTTGACGTCCTTTACAATCAAATAAAATTATTAGAAATTTCATGAAATCCTTAAAATTCTATAAAATCTTCTAAAAATCATAGAATCTCTTAAAATTGTTAGAAATCTCATAAAATTTCACAAAATTCTTTAAAATTCCTTAAACTTCCTTAAAATACTCTGAAACCCTTTGAAATCTCTTAAAATTCCTCAAAACATCATAAGATTTAAAATCCCTTACATTCTCTTTAAACGCTGAGAAACCTTTTCAAATCACTTAAAATTTCATGAAAACCTACGAAATTGCTTAAAATTCGTCAAGATTTCTTAAAACTCCTAAAAACCTCTTGAAATCCCTTAAAAATCCACAAAAATCATTAAAATCACAAATCTATATCAAAAATAACTATATCAAACTAAATCGAAAATAACAAAAATCTCTAAAAATTCATTAAAAAAACTCTTGGAATTTCTTAATATTTAGAATCTCTTAAAATTCCTAGAAATCTTATCAAATTTCATGAAATCCTTAAAAATACTACAAAATCTTCTAATAATCCTTCTAAATCCTTTTAAATTCTACAAATTCTTTTAAAATCATACATGTATAGAAATTCTTTTGAAATCCCTCAATAAAATTATCTGAAAAACATTAAAATCCTTTAAACCTCATAAAATATTTTAAAACTCATAAAAATCTCTTGAAATCTTTTTAAATTCATGAAAACCTTTTAATATTCCCATCAGAAACTTCTTGAAATGCTTTAAATTTTACAATAACATTTAAAGTCTCTTTACGTCCTTTAAAATCCATTAAAATTATTAGAAATCTCGTTACATTCCATGAAATCCTGAAAATTCTATAAAATTTTTTAAAAATCAGAAAATCGCTTAAAATTATTAAAAAAATCTCTTGAATTCTTTTGAAATTCCAGGAAATTTCATTGTAATATTTAAAATTCCTTAAAGTCCCTTAAAATTCTTTGAAACCTTTTGAAATGTCTTAACATTCCTGGAAACTTCACAACAGGATTTAAAATCCCTTAAAATCTCTTAAAACACTCAGAAACCTGTTCAAATCACTTAAAATTTCACAAAAATCTTCGAAATCGCTTAAAATTCTTTGGAATCTCTTAAAGTTCTTAGAATCCTCTTAATATTCCTCAAAATTTCAAAAAATTTAAAATCCCTTGTTAGCTTTAAAAATTCTCTTGAAATTTCATGAATTCCGTTAAAATTTCTCGAAATATCCTGAAATACCTTAAAATTCTACGAAAACTTTTTTAAAATCCTAAAAATCTTTAGAATTTCGTAAAAATCACTTGAAAATGGTCAAAATTCATTAAAATTCATAGAAATCTCTTGAAATACCTCTCCAAAAAATGATAACATTTAAAGTCTCTTCACGTCCTTTAAAATCCATTAAAATTATTTAAAAATCTCTTGATTTCTTTTTAAATTCCAGGTAATTTCATTGTAATATTTAAAATTCCTTAAAGTCCCTTAAAATTCTTTGAAATCTTTTGAAATGTCTTAAAATTCCTGGAAACTTTACAACAGGATTTAAAATCCCCTAAAATCTCTTAAAACACTCAAAAACCTTTCCAACTCACTTAGAATTTCACGCAAATCTTGGAATTCATTTAAAATTCGTTGGAATCTCTTAAAGTTCTTAAAAACCTCTTAATATTCCTCAAAATTGCAAAAAAATTTTAAATCCCTTAAAATTCCTTAGCTTTAAAAATTCTCTTGAAATTTCATGAATTCCGTTAAAATTTCGCGAAATATCCTGAAATACCTTAAAATTCTATGAAATCTTTTTAAAATCCTAAAAATCTTTAGAACTTCGTAAAAATCACTTAAAAATGGTCGAAATTAATGAAAATTCCTATAAATCTCTTGAAATACCTCTCCAAAAAAAGTGATGTAACGAAATGTCCCTAAAATCTCGGTTAAATTGTTGTTTCAAACCTACTCTCTGAATTTGAATCAGCAAAATTTCATTGATTTTGTAATGACTTAAAATTGTAAGAAATTAAATAAATAATCGTGCGCGTAGCGCACGTGTTGGTCTGCTAGTAATTATAAAAAAGATAGAGTAAAAAGTTGTGTAAATGTTTGAAATTAATTAATTTAGATTGATGGAGTCGATTATCATACATAATTGTCTATATTTAGAGGAATTTGATAATCCGTTTAGGTAACGTCATGTCGTCATGACGTTTATATGCCTCCCTCTGAAATTGCTTTAACATGTTCCAGTAAACACCCGACAGTATTAAACGGCTGCTATATTAAACACATATACATATCATCCCATGGATGTGTATGTGTTTACACCTCACTCTCTTCAATATATTTCCAATATTGTTTTATAACACTTATTTTATGTCACATATACACTAATTTATTATTTCACTTTCCAAATCTGAACCAGCGCAATTTCGGTGATTCAGATTTAGAGAGAAGTTTTATTTTCTTTTTGAACGTGGAATTCGATTTAGAAGTTACAGAGAAAAGTAAATCTTTTAAACAAAAGGGTGTATCGAAAGGGACTATTGATTACCTGCAAAGAATACTAAGTCGGATACGTGAAGCATTGAATATGTACAAAAAAAAGGGAATTTTAGATTTTATTCGACATCAATTTCCATCGTGAATCAGTCCCTCTTGTCAAGGGTTATATGCTATACATAATATAATCGTCAAGACGAAATTTATCACCTTTCATCGGCAAATTCTTATTCCTTATTGATGTCGTACCTTTCCTATACGTTTCCTGTTGGATATTTTATGGGGATTTGCGTAAACTCCCGAAGGGTCAACAGAAACTAATTTCCGATAATAAACCAAAAGTCGAACTCGTAACTGTATTTGTCTCTAGACCTTCGAATTACTTACTTTCTTTTCTCCATTCGTTTCCCTCTGACTTATTGATATTTTTGTTGTACCAGAATATAAAGGAAATTTTTCGGAAAAAAAAAAGAAACTAAAGTTTTCTGTTATATTTTTCACAAAAACTAAACCATTAGAAAAGAAGAAATAAAATATCATAAATTATAACATTTAAAAAAAAAGTAAATGCGCGCGCGTTCGTTCTTGTTCAAAGAAAAAAAGTTTAACTTATTTATCGTTCTAATTTTCTAAATTTTATTTGATTCTGTGAGAATTAGCTCAATTTTTCAAAAATAAAGGGTCGAGAAAACAGGTGTGCAATATGTGTCAGACGGATTAATAATTCGTGGTTTTTCTAAAACGATTGCAGAGCAAATTCGCAGAGTTTCGGGTTTCGGTGTTTCGCGAAATGATGCAACGCGCGACTATTTCGGTCTCGACCCGTACTCGACCTGGAGAACCTGCCACTCCAGACTTATACATATATAGAAAATGGCCAGAATAACCCAGAATTTGCAAGAGTTCGTTCATTTCCGTCTTGTGCCTCGACTATCCTCCTTATACTGACTGGGGTTTTCCTTTTCCATGTATGGCACGTATGTGTATAACTGGGTCAACATCGCCACGCGAACGTAGGCATAAATTTTCACAAAAAAGCTTAAACTTTTCATGTATCGGTTTTGAAGTCTCATCCCATTAAATATCCGAAGTTCATTTTTAAATCAGTCGGGTAAATTTAACCCAAATTAAATTATATAAATAAGAGCAGCATAAGTGAACTGAGATAATAATAAGTTCATGATTTGGCGAATTTGGCTTGACATAATTCCTAGAATATACACAATTAAAATTTGAGCATGCATTGATTTTCACTGACATGAACCGAAAACTGCATAAACCGTAATCAGCATATTTGGTTATGTAAATTTCGCAAGCAAAGTACAATAAACGTTATTAACAATCAACCCGCATAAATAATAAATTGCTCTGTGAGATTAAAGTTATATTTATTTTATACGCGACACTTATATAGACTATCAACTAATTTATACATTTCCTCCGGAATTTTCTAATTAGAAAATTGCAAATGACTTTTTAATATTCTATAAATGCAAAATGGGATTTCAACTCAGATAAGATTGATGATTTCGAAATTGTTTTGCTTTAGAGGCTGTCAACTCTGGAAAATGTAACGCTAAACGGAAGTATAAGATGAAGAAGGAAGCGCGCCGGAAGGGCATATACTTAACATAGTCAGCTCATTCCTCAACAAAAGGATTTTGAGAATTCGTATTAAAACCAATCGTTTTCTATTAAGTCAGATGTCAGATGGGTGAGATAAATATAATATAACCATTTTTCCTATTCTAAAATGCCTTTCAAATATGAAGCACGTTCCTCTTCATTCCACCTTTTTAGTGTCTCATAAAACGAAGGCAGGAATATAGTGTTAAAAAATTACTCCTCAGACCTTCTCACTCACAAGCCTGCTCTGCCTATAAAGTATAGATATAGCCCATAAAGCAACCACATTGCCAATATCGCAGCGACATCAATCTGAATAAAAATGTGTTTTCATACTCGGCAAAACAAGTCAGATTTTTAAGAGAAGAATGGATTTTATGATTCAGTATAAATTTATAGTATTAAATCGGATTCGAGTATTTTAGACCCCTATATAAAAATTTAATAATGCTTGGTTCATGAATGAATAATTGTCGAGTGACATAAAAACCTCCCCCAGTATTATTATTCATGGATCGTGTCCATAAGAAATGTTCGGACCTTAAAGGTAAGCCTTCCAAACTTGAGAAGAGGTCGTCTTATTTACAGTCACTTTTAGAGCTTCTTATCTTGCACCTTTTCGGAAAATCTACTTCGAGCCCTTTTATGGCTGATGAAATGGATAGATGAACAAGCGATAAGATTTGTGTTTGAACTGTTATTAAAGTCTTGGCCGGAGGCTGGGCGACCTTTATTCACATCAAAGACGACAAATGTTAATTAAACTGTTACCGAATTACTGCTAAAGTGCCACGATCCACCCTCGGCACAATACTGCCGTTTGTAATGGTCCAAAGTGCCGGGTGAAATGTATTATTACAAGAGAGTGAGAGAGAGAAAGGGATAGACTTGGCGCACGCGATGGCTAGACAAACGAGATGGTCATGTGGATTTATACTGTTGAACAACCAACACGCTTCCGTGAAGCTTTATCGTATATAATTTCACAATGCGGTACCATCGTTAATAGGAATATGTCCCATTAAATCCGACCCTCGAATAAGAAAAGAAAGTAAATGGTTAAACCTTTTTAAAGAAGCGGAAAATCTATACAGATTGCCCATTTTTACTCTCTCATATAGTGTTTTATAACTGTTTTGTGGAATTCAAAATCGATAGGAATGCAATTCGTTCGTTTGAATACGTTTCAGAATTTTACACTGTTTGCAACATCAAAACTATGAAAGGAAATTCCAACTGAATATTAATAGTTTTATTTGCAAGTTTGCAAAAATTTCATTCTTTCTCTCCATACAGGTAGATGTTTTTGAGGAGGAAAAATTCTGGTACACTATCACGACCAGCTTCTTATGGTATAGTCAAATATTGGCTTTTGATAATGGAAAATGGTAAAAGATCAGACAAGATGACATTTTTCTATAACATGATTTTCTATAAAATGAGCATTACTCTAATTAGTTTTATTTTGATCATGTTTACATAAAAATTTTCTACTGAAAGTAAATATTAAAAACGTTTTATGAATCAAAAAGAGCAGAGCTCGTAAGAACGTTTTTCTATATACAAGAACGAACGCGCGCTTCGCGCGCGTATTTTCGTTCTTTTTCGATATTATATAATTTATTATATTTCATCTCTCTAATCTCTTAAAATCTATGTTAAACTTCATGAAAATCTCTCACATTTCCAGGAAACCTTTGAAAAACCTGTGAAATTGCTTAAAATTCGTGACAATCTCTTAAAATTTTCAGAAACTTCTTGAGATTCTTTTAAATTCAATGATAACAATGTAAATCCCTTTTATATCCTTTAAAATCCATCAAAAGTATTAGAAATATCTTCAAATTTCATGAAATCTTTAAAAATTCCAGAAAAATTTTCAAACTCATAAATCTTCTAAATCCACTTTAAAATTCATGAAAATCTCGAAAAATTCCTAGAAACCTTTTGAAATTCCATGACAAACTTTAAAATCTCTTAAAATTCCCCAAAAAATTCTTGAAATTTTACGGTAACATTTAAAATCTCTATATCTTTTTATCCCTTAAAAATTACATAGAAATTTTATCAAATTCCATGAAATCTTTTAAAATTCTCACAAAATCATTTATATATCAGAAAAATCTCTCAAAATTGCTTAAAATTATTAGAAATCTCATAAAATTCCTTAAAATTTCAGGATAATATTTCAAATTCCTTAAAACCTCATAAAACTCTTACAAAGCTTTTAAAATCCCTTAAAATTTCACAAAATATCCTAAAATCCCACACAATTTTACAAAATCGATTTAATATCCTTAAAATCTCTTGAATTTCGTAAAAATCACTTAAAAATCGTTAAAAATGCACATAAAAATCTTAAAAATCATTAATCTCTTGAAATCCATGTTAAAATTAGTGAAAATCTCTAAACATTTGTAGCAACTTCTGGAAATTTCTCAACTTTTAAAATCTTTTAAAATCTTTAAAGATTTCATCAAATTCCATGAAATCCTTAAGAATATTACAAAATCTTTTATAAATTAGAAATATTTTTTGTAAGCCCTTAAAATTTGACAAAAACCTTAGAAATCTTTGTAAATTCTACAAAATCTTTTGAAATTATTCAATAAAATTCCCTATAAAGTTTTAAATTCCTTATTTAAATCCCACAAAATACATATTTTAAAAGTTATAAAAGTACCTTGAAGTCCGATTAAAATCTGATTAGTCATGAAAAATTCTAAAAATTTCCAGAAACTTCTTGAAATTCGTTAAAATTCTACGGTAACATTTAAAATCCCATTATCTCCCATGAAATCTTTAAAAATTCCATAAAATTTCCTCAAAATTCTTAGATTTTCAATGCATTTCGAGTTTAGACTCGTGACAAAATGATTATTAACAATCTTTAAATTTTATGAAAAAAAGTGTACATATATATTTTCCGACCGGTTAATTTCATCACAACGTGAAATATCTAAAACCTAATAGTGGCACGTAACTTCCCAACCCTTCTCAACTACGTATCGGTAACATAATTACTGTTAATTAATTATTAATTTAATTGTGAAAAAATTATGATTAACGAAACAAAATTTAAATGAGCGCGCGAACCGGTCGATTGTCGAAAAGCACTATCGATACTTACGCGACAACGAATCAGATTGCCGGAAAGGAAGGAAAGGGCGTTAGGTTTTTTCGACTTCGACCTCATCATCTTTCTTTTTATAATAGGATTAATGGATCGATTGGAAAATATAAATCTGTTAGTCTTTTCGCTGACAGTACGCAATTTAAAATTTAAAATGCTTTTCTGGTTTGTTTCAACGGACAGCTCGATTCGATTGTTCCCATCTGTTGAATCTGGCTCCCTGCCAAGTTTTCTCTTTGGTGTAATAACGTTACACCCTTTATTCCGACTTTCCTGGGATGGGTATTCCACATCGAGATATAACAGTGACGACTTCCTATCTTCAGAAAGTACCTACTAATTTTACGCAATTTCTTTTTCATTCAAATTTCCGACCTACAATAGAAAAAAGAAAGTATATAAATAATGATTAACCGTTTCTTTAGTTTAATAAACTGCCAGATTGTTATGAGTGGATCTTATATTGATAATATTTGTAATCGAAATTGCAATTGGATGCTGTATTATTTACCGATTATTTTATTTGCAAAGCAGCTCTATCTAAACAGATGGACACAGCATATCGTTAAAATACTTGCAAACAATTTCCGACGTGGTAGTCGATCAAATGTAAACAGGCCTTTGTGCAACTGATTGCATTTCGGATTTAGCAGCTGAGTGTAAACAATGCGTGGGACGTATATCGCCAGTTTACGTACTTACACTATAATTTATATCAGGTGGTTTTCAAACTTTATGTGTTATATATTTGAAATCCAATTTAGATACTATACACATCATGCATAAAATCAATATGAAATTATACATTACACTTTGACAATCTGTATCTCTGAAGAGAATTACACTATAGTTTAATAATATAGCTATCATAGCAACGTCATCAGACATTGGAAAACCATCAATAACAAAGCAGCAATTATTGTTAACAAACTTGAAACCATTATTGACGAAATAACGAAATAACATGACTAAAAACACAAAAGATCAAAATTGAAATTGAAAAACAGGATATCAAAGGCTATGAAAAATGATGTTTTTAGGTTTATAGAGTAATCTCTCCGTTTTTAAATAAAAAGCTAGAGAAAGAACAGTACACGATTGTCCACTTTTCATCTCATGTATCACTTGCATTTCATTATTACAAAATTGCAAACGTGTTAGAGTGTCGCTCAATACTGAGCGTCCCAGTTGCTTGACCTCATCGTAGTAGTTTGCTTTGTTGATGGTTACGTGTCCATAGATGTAACTCATAGTCATGAAGCTCGCCTATACTTCCGGTCATGGAAATACCAATGTGCACGTGTTCACGCATCTTATACTGACCCTAGAGAACATCTCATTACACAATTCAAATATTATTTTCTACTTCTCAGTGTTTTATCACTCTCGAGTCCAAATTGTTGCAGATCCAGAAAATATACATTTTTTATATTTTTCAGAGACTCTATGGCTATGATCATTTTGTAGGAGAAAGAAAGAAATATCTAATTCATATTTAGAGAAAAGTGGATCACTATAATTTTACTCCCAGGCTCGTAAATAATAAATTAACAATGGATTAAAAATAGTAATCACAAATATGGAAGTCACGTCTATCATTGTGTCAATTATTAAGATTATGTTATCATTTGTATTTGTAACTCGATTCCCTAGGGAGTCAATTCGACTCATCGCAATAGAGAGAACTTTAATTATTTGCACGCAATAATCACCTAATTCCGCTATACATAGAGGTACACAAATCACGATAGTATATCTGTTCAATGTATGAAATGGATACAAAAATACTTGAAAAATTAGAATTTAAAAAAGCAAAGTTTATTTTCTTTAAAACTTAATTTGAGTTTTTTCTTGTATTCTATTTTTGATAGAGCATTTCTAAAAATTATGGAATGACCTGATTTGTACCAGTCAGAATAAAAATAGTTATTAGTAGATAAAATACCTTTTTTATCTAGTAGGAGAATCTCATTACGCTTTGAATGTTAGGTATACATATAATAACGACTCAATGAAAAAAGTGGAATATACAAACTTTGATGGAGCTTTTTATTCTCGTTGAACACCTTCAGTGCAAATGAAATTGAGAGCAATCAGAGATCTAATAAAGAGAATTTTTTACTAGGTTGTTAAAATCCGAAACGTGACACCTCCGCATATAGTTTAATCATAATAAATTAACCTCATTAACATAACAATTGATGGCATTAATTCCGAAAATTCGTAATCTGTAAGAGCTATAATAATCTAGAATCTATCCAACTCGAAGTTTGCACTGGAGATTCCGAAGTTGTGATAACAATCGAGCGCATTCCGTGAATTCATACACGTTCGCAGAATCATAGATATGCATTTTTCTATTATTAGTGGAATATTTGCTAGATTAGCTTTCAAATCAATAAATGCTAGGATAAACGATAGCTGTGCCCAGAAATGAATTTTGAATTCGTTTAATAAATTACATACAACAAAAGAACATCACAGAAGTGATTAAACTTGCAGAAGAATAATTATAATGTTTCAAAGTTAAGTTTTAAACTCGCTTCGAGGAACGTTTGCTTACACATAATTAATTTATCCTCAAAATTGTAAATTACGAACTATAAGTCCCTAAGAAAGTATAGTAGAAAGTAGAAAAGTAGAAAAGTATAGAAAAAAATTTGTGTCGCAATACTTCTCATGGAAAAGTTGGAATGATAATCAATTATTCTAGATTCATTTCCATTTATAAAAACTTTAGAACTTTAACAACCCCGAGGATAAGATTTCTGTGGTTGACTTGAAGCTTTACTCCAAAGCAGCTTATATTATATAAAATGCCTTGTATGATAGTACTTTATTCATTGAACTAACAAAGTGGAAAATGGAAATATAAATTGCTGTCACTGGATTGTGTAAACACGTAGTGGTATACATTTTCCTTGAAATTGTGTTCGGATGCCTCTGGGGGATCGCATTATTAATGTTGTAGCGAACTGCAATATGTAACTCTTTTTATATTTGAAATGAAACTGTTGTTTGGCGAGCTTCAATGACGCTCTTGTGTTATTATATTTTCTTCATTGAAAGTAAAAACAAGTTTGACAATTAAAAATAATAATAATGAGTAGTTAACGAATGAAAATTTCAACTGTTTGACACACTTAGCACCTTTTTCCAACTTTTTCTAAACACGTAAAAATATTATAGCTACCCATAAACGGTCTAGCTATTGCCACAAGCTCAAATTACTGCTTTCGAAATTACTGGAATCTCCCATCAAACTTCCCCGTGTCGAATGTCGCTTCGAAAGTTTCTCCTAAGTTAACGCATAACCGCTAGTAACTTGCTAAGAGTTGACAGTATAGTTGACTAAATAACGAAATTCTTGAAGCGTCTTCGATTTTCCTACATTATGCACTAATGAATCATCGCTTTAAGGGGGGATAAGGTTTTTAACATAAAAAGAATAATTTTTTTTTTATTTCATAAAATTACTGCACAACATCTCAAGAATATTGTGTCAAAATTTTAAGCCAATCCGAGCAAAATGGACGAATTTATGAGCATTTGAGGTTTAGATTTAAATTTAGATTAATTAATTAATTAATTTGGATTTAGATGCTTTAGACATCATCAGGATCGTGCGCAGGAATTCATATTGGGGGGGGGGGGTTCAAAAAATTTTTATGATTAATTCATATATTACAATTAAAAAATTTCCTTCAAACCATCGTCTTTGATGTAAAATAAAATCTTATTTTTTATTTTAATTTGTCTATGGGGGGGTTAAACACCCCCCACCTTGAGCACGGCCCTGACAACATCCACTTCACGTGACAATGATATACGGCTAACAAATTCCAACCCCCCTTTACGTGACAATAATATACTGCTAACAAATTCCAACACCCCCTTTACGTGACAATAACATACGGCTAACAAATTTAAAACACCCCCTTTACGTGACAATAATATACGACTAACAAAATCCTACAACCCCTTTACGTGACAATAATATACGGTTAACAAATTTCTACACCCCCTTTACGTGACCATAACGTACAGCTAACAAATTCCAACACCCCCTTTACGTGACAGTAATATACGGCTAACAAATTCCAACACCCCCTTTACGTGACAATAACATACAGCTAACAAATTCCAACACCCCCTTTACGTAACAATAATATACCCCGAGTCGAAATATAGGCCCTACTTTGACGCTCCAAGTGGAAGTAT
>CAJFCO010000180.1:336390-369816 GCA_904066015.1 Synergus gifuensis | reverse complement strand
AACGCCATTAATAATCGAAAATATTTTTAGCAAGGAAGAGAGAGAGCTAGATCAAGATCAAGATCCCTGAGCTATTCTTTCTCACACAATGAAGTGCCATTTAGCTACAATAAATTCAATAAACTCACTGCTGTCGATGGAAGCGAGACCGGAAGGGTGAATATTTTATTTATCTTCTGAGATAAAACTACAGCATCTAGCCATAACTTACTGATAACGTATGAATAATACAAATAAGAAATCGTATTTTTAGAAATAAATCTAGAACTAGCATTATTGAAATCAGGAAGAAAATATTATACATGTACTTTTATTCTGGGTGACAAAAATATTTTCTGACTATTTCTTTACTAGAAAAGTTTTCAACAGCAAAGCTCTTCATTTTTCAATTAAAACTTGCCACTTCTCTTTTAGTTGTCCAGAGCGAGACATTTTTTTTTTATTTTTTTTTCTCAAATAACGAAAACGGTATAAAATTCGAGTGGATTTCGTGCTGTTGGTTGATTTTCCAGCATTTAGCGCTATTTAAGTGGACACGTTTGACGAATTAGAGCGTCCGTCAAATGGCTGAATGTGAAACTTCATTCGCTCAACGGGACACCTGTAAATCTAGCTCGGATTTAAGTGTCACCGTAAATCGTCACGAAACATCCCACACCTGGGTTGTAAGAGTGGGTTGTACTGCTTCGTGTCACGCTACACGTATACGTCAATCTTACGAGTCTGATATCAGCCTCTATCAGGCTTATATCCATACCCATGTTTAAAAACTGGAACGCTCTAGACCTTTACTTCCACCCAACAATTTTGCCTTGTAAAGACTCCGTGAAGGAATGAGAACTTATACTTAATGTACTACTGATTTTCTTGATTGTAAAGCTTGGGCGATACTTATACCTTTCCGATAGACCTATAATGAATTCCAGTGGAAAAATGTCTACTTCTTTTAAAACATTCCTTGTTCGAACTGCCGGGAATGGCGTCAAATTATAATTTTAAAAGTAATTCGTTATAATTACAAACGGTACGTATATGCCATACGAAGAAAATCGACGGAAGAAAACAAAATAATTGGATAAGCAGAAATGTTTTTATATTGTGTCGGGGAATGCACGTAAATCGATAAAACATGTGATCTGCATACCTTTGCGGTATAACTTGTGTTCAGACTACTTCCGCAAAGAATTAAAGATGCATGAGACTTTGGCATTTTACAGCGAACATTCACAAGCCGAAGAAACTAAAGCTGTTAGTGGAACAAAGCGTGAACTTTTACCGTGGAACGATCGATGGGCGATGGAATATTTAATGTCATACCTGTCAAGTCCCGAGAATCTTTGACAACTCCCACGTACTTGATACTGTAAGTGCAGGACTTATAAACGAGATATTTTATAAGTTATGAATAAAATTTACGATGTTTTTAAGAAATGCAATTGTCTGCAATTGTTTATATTATGTAGATGTCTACATAAATATAAACATACAAATTACATGTAAATCCGGTACCTGGCCCGCGCCCAGAAAGGCAGACTGGAATATTTGTATAATTTCATTTCCTTTCATCGAATTTTCGATATTTTCTTGAGGGAATAATGAGCTACTATCGATCAGAAGTGTAATGAGCTAGTAATCGAGTTATTTTTATGCGAGCTTATACGTAGCCCAGTTTGCATAAATTTCGAAGCAAACTTAGCTGCGTTATCACGTCAAGTTGATGAACATGCTGATCACGAGCCACCCCACAACCCATCCAATCTCTCGCGTCCTTTATCATTACACCTCTTCTCATCTGGTATGATTTCACTGAGAAAATAATGTTTTTGAGATTAATTAACAAAGAAAATCATTAATTACAATTTTAAAAAACGCCCCTTTTAATAGTACAATCGTTTCGTTTAACCTGTTGTTTAAACACAATAACAGTACTGAATAATTGTGAATTTGATTATAACATTATGTACTGAGATTGTAACATTATGTATTCTCATATTCATTTTTAATGTGCAAATTATTTTCATCTCGTTGCCATTTTCAGGGAATTTCACTTGTTTAGTAATGCAATGTTGCATAAGGTAAGCTAATTAATGCAGAGTAATTCATGAGATATTTTGTTTTATATGCAGCATTAGTCAAATATTATAATATAAGAATGATATATTTTCGATGCAACAATATTTTATTAATTTTTTATGTAAATTGACCTCGGGAATATGAAAATCTAACATTTATATGGTTTATAATATCTGTTTTTGATCTCTTTAATAGTAACACTCTGAATAAGTAAATCTGATGAGTATCCAAGCCAGTGAGAGGAAGTAGTGCATGCAGTAATATGAAACACCAAAACACACTGGCGGATTGCTTAATCATTGACGTTCACTGATTTTCATTAGAATTCCCTTCACATGTATCATGATGCAGAGGTTTTGTTTCAAAGTGCATCAACGATCAATTTAATCCTCTATACATACTTGCACATTTATTAATTCCAGCCAATATTCTGAAAGTCCGTTTTCTATAAAACATAGTATTTGTCTCTAATTACTATCTACTTTTTTATTATTTCAATTGTGGACTATTCATTTTATGTGTATAAATTACTTTAAACTAGTTTGCATGCTCTACGGGTTGCGATCGCAGATTCGTGGTTTCCTTTCTTCTGGAGAATTATTGCCATGTTCTGATTCAGAGCGTACTACATAAATTGTTCTTTGATTTTTTTTCCATCGTAAAACACACTCCGAAGCCAGAAATTCACGAGAGTTGAAAGGAAAAACGTTTTTAGAACTTTACGTCATGCCACCCCAGTGGAAATTGCATGAATTTTGCGCGAAAGCTGCAAATTTTTCTCTCATTAGTGAGCAAACTTTACGATCAAAGTTTTTCAAAAATATCTGTATCAGCTTAATCGCACAAGGCAAGATTAAAACACGAATGTAGCTTAATTTGCTGCTCAGTGGTTTTCTATGGCACCAACAGCTGCGCAGTAATTTTTTTCTGTTCCCCCAGAACGCCTTGAGATTCTTGAGAACTTGAATATGATACGGTTGAAATTATTTAGGAAATATTCAGGGAATTCTTTGTGCTATCTGGATTGTTTGAAACTTTCGATCCTCATCCAGCTGGTCTGTGTTATATAATATTCTAAAATACACCTGCAAAGAACGATAATAATTTATAATATTTAATTAAAACCCTGTCAACGTTCCCTTGGGAGTCTTCATCGTTTAATTAATACTCAACCCTTTGACCCATCCTCCTAAAGCTAGTTGAGCTGATTTTATCTCTCTTTTGAGAGGTGTTTAAACTTAGCCCGAGGAAGTATATGTATACTTCCGAGATACTTTTCTAATGAAAGTGATATTTGCTCTGACCTTGGCATTAAAGTTCAGCAAAGCGTATGATGCGCCTATGAAAGAGCTGTGCCTTTTTTCGGACTTTGCAAACTCCACCAAAACGGAACTACTGACGACCCAGTTGCGGCTAATACCCGTTAAATCTAAGTGCTTCCACCCGGACTCTTTTTAACTACTCTCCTCTGAGTTTTACCTTCAGAAGGATCTGTGAAGTATATATACAGGAATACAGCTCAAACTAAGAAAAAGGTGGATCTCTCTCAAAAATTCTGTCTTACACTCTTTAAAATTTTATTTTTTCAAATAAAGCTTTTACAAAACTTTTAGAGATTCAATATTTAAAAGGGGATTTAAAGTTTCTGATATGGTAACGACTTTAGTAGACAATTTACTTTATCGAATTCTATTTTATTGAATTAAAGAATTCAATGTACACAAATTTAAGTAATTTTACACATAGAGTAGAGTTACTAGCGAAAATTTTATTTGTTTCAATTTGTGGAAGAATCGATTACCATAAACCGACTATAAAAATGTATGGAGCAACTTTGGTGATCAAAAAGTGAATTCTTCCTCCGATCTCAATTGAGTTTTCTCTTGAAAAAAGTTGATACTACCCTGGTTTCAACTCTGGGAAGTTTTTTTATGTCTTTTATCGAGAAAACTTTTTTTTCTTATTTGAAAAGTTGACTGAACAGCAGAATTGAAACATACTTCCCCTATTCTTGATTTCAATGTAACATATTCGTGCTGAAAATAGTGTGTTCGACACATTCACTGCATTTTATTTAATACGTTTCACGGCCAAAAGGGCAATCCTGAAATTCAATTGGACACTTTCACCTGTTGGACAAACAAGATTTTGCGGATCTTTTATTACTCTCAGAGAAGCTTCTGTTTATATATTAAAATCAAGAAATTTCTATGCAAATTGCTTTAGTTTTCTTATTTAGTCTTTTAAATATAAGAAAAAGAGAAGCTTACTTAGATTTCAGAGTTGCGAAAGAATCTTTGTTTAAATCTGATATTGCGTTTATTTTACTGCAAAACGGAATTAAAAAACCATGAAACCGATTCCAAAGCCTGATTTCCGGACTGGACTTGATTTTGTCATCAGTTGCTCCTAAAGAAAAGATAAATAGGTTCTTATTTGAATATAAGGATATATAGTTTGAACCTGGAATTGAAAGATGAATCGTGGTTACTGCAATGTAAGTACATACATGTATCTTGTATTGATACTTCTGTACTGGAAATTTCCCTTCGGTACGATCATATCTACAATCCAGCACTGCATTTACATACAGTAAGGAAACTTGGGGGGCGTATCTCCTCTGAATACAGAATTCACTCAGGACATTTCAGCATATCCATCTCAGACTCTCAAATCGAGCTCATTGTTTATACAAGGAAGACACTTGGAGGTGTGCTTTTCTTGTCAAAAAAGATTAAAGAACTAAAGTTTTACCACCATGGACAAAGTGGTGAGTATTTAGAAGTCGTGAAGCGGGGCTTGGTTTAAATGAGGGAAGACGTTTATTTAATCCTAAGCAAACTTCAATTTCCACGTGGAAATTTTTCTCTCCCGGTGAAACGCTTTTTTCGTTTGCTTACACTTTACTCTTGTTTATTCAAAAGTGCATCAAACAGAGAAAATTTGATATTAAACTATTCTTCCACTTTCTCATGCGGTACCGCATTCGGGGAGATTCATGAGTATTTTAATTTTATTTTTTTCTTTTTAATTCTAGGTGGTGAAGCGATTTAAGCTTCACAAATACTTTTCTTAGTATAATGCTAGATTATCCGTTTGGAAAACTCGGTTTATTTTCTCTATAGCAATAGTTTTAGTTACGTGTCTTGACTCGAATATCATTAAAAGTTCCATCGTAATTGGACTATCCCAGGAAACTTTAATGTAAAGTTCAATCCTGCGAAGTGGGGATTTAAGTTGCATTTACAGCTGAAGCTACCGATAAACCGCTTTGTAAAATATAATATTGCAATATCGAGATGCAAGAACAATACTATATTATGAAACTTTTTCAATAATAAGCTCATAACATTGTAGGCGAAACCCCCCGGGAAAGCTATTTAGAGGAAGATACAAGTTTTAATATAAATTTCAGAAAGTTAGCTTCCAAAGGTAAACTCCCTCACCTAAAATCTAAATCAATAGGATACAATTAGTTTGTTTATGCAGCAGAAGGCGAGACATTTGCATAAACGTGGTAATGGTGTTCCATTGATTTGATTTGTCCTGGGACTAGGTACGAAGTTGGAATGTGCATAAATTCTCCAGGAGAAAGTTATTAGAATTTGCATCTATTCATCAAAGAAGATCTGGTCTATTGTTGGGAAAGGATATTATACAATATTAGATAAATAATCATTAAGAAGATAGGACTTCTAATGAAAACCTAGAATATCCTCAAAGGATCTTTTAGTCACTTAATAATTATAATCTGAGACCTTTCGCAAGGTACTTGCAGCTATCTAGTAAACAGAAATATTTATTAGGAGCCTTGTAAGCACGAGATTTGCATATTATTGCAATTTTGATGCCGGGAAATCTAGCACCCCATTAGAGGACTTCGTAATACGAATCATATTCAAGTTTTCAAGATAAGTTGGTCTAATGATGATCATCTAACGAAAAATTGACCCCTCGAATTATATACAACAATACAACAGATATATTGATTTCAAAGCATTTAAAAATCTGGAATTTCTTTTCTTACCTTCGTTCTGATTGTTCCCAATCAATATCTCCGTCTCCTTGAAGTCTGACTCCCTCAACAAATCCAGAGGATCCT
Source organism: Synergus gifuensis (assembly GCA_904066015.1). NCBI lineage: Eukaryota > Metazoa > Arthropoda > Insecta > Hymenoptera > Cynipidae > Synergus > Synergus gifuensis. The sequence continues at coordinate 363,641 of CAJFCO010000180.1, read as the reverse complement.
TAGGCAAGAAGACCCCATCAATCGTGGGCGCTGATGGGAATCCAAGAAGTCCCCAATAGCTGTTCCACTGTTGTACAGATAACGTCTTCGCATCCACATAACGCATACACGCCATAACATGTGCAGCGTTCTCCATCAGCAAACTTGAGTTACATCCACAATCCTCAACTAGAACCCGCGCCACCTCATCAGCTTTTTCAGCTGTCATGTAGCTCCAAGGTGCATTCAAGGTCCCACTCTGGAGAATGCCCCTCCTCACCAAACCCTTAGTAGCCGGAGATATCAGATGAAGAGAAACTGATCCACCACCAGCTGATTCTCCAAAGATAGTGATCAGGTCAGGGTTCCCGCCAAAAGCTGCAGCGTTATCCTTCAGCCACTGGAGCGCCATCACTTGATCCCACAAGCCCATATTCCCCGGGGCTTCCTGGCTATTCGGGAAATGCTGGTTCAGATACAAAAACCCAAAAGCTCCAACCCGATACTGCATTGACGCGACGATAGTATTACTACTCGCAGCCATGATATCTGCTTCATAAACATCCAGGGTAGCTGTTCCACTCATATATCCTCCTCCATAAATCCAAACCAGAATTGGTGCTCCATGTTTTTCTGTCCCAACTGGTGGATCCGCCCCCTGATGCCTGAGTCGAACTCTCTGGGGAACCCAGATGTTCAGATAAAGACAATCTTCCGAGATATTGGTATTCGGGTTCCACATCGCCTCACCCTCGAATCCAGGGAAGTATTCATATTTCTCCTGGTAGCAGCAGTTTGGCAAAGTCGTGGCATCGAGGATTCCATGCCAGGGGTCAACTGGTTGAGGTTTTCGAAATCTGAGAGGTCCGATCGGAGGTTTGGCGAAGGGAACTCCATAGAATACGTGGACCTCGTGGCCGTCCAAAACAGTACGGGAAAATCCCCTTATGAGACCTGTTGTGGTTTCCACAACCAAGGGATCCGAGTGGGACTCCCAGGATTGGGAATTGGCAATGGCTGGCTGTATCCCTGGACCTAGGAGAAGAAGGAGAGACAAAAGCACTGAAGTCGCCGCCATTACTGGAAAAATTGGGCCTCCTGCCCAGCAGAAATGCCGTTGGTGGTTTGAATCTCTGGCACACACGCGCGGATCAACAAGTTACTAATGGAGAACTTTGCCGCAAAGGAAACCAGAACTTCAGTAGTTCAATTTTAGTTCCTATTCTATTTCTAAACTCCAGCACTTTGCTCACACTTTTTATCGCTTGGGGTTCCTGTCTACTCCACACTGAACACAAACACACTGCTCTCACACTGAAATATCCTTATCGAAGATTGAATCTAGCAAACTTTAACCTTTGGCATGCTGACTTCCTTAACTGCTCTTTCGGATAATCTTTTCTTATCTTCTATACGCTTTAGTCAAAGATATCGGATCTATGATTATCCGTTCTTTAAGATATGTTCTTCTATCATCTGTTCTTTTATCATCTGTTTCCTTATCATCTTTCTTTTATCATCAATTCTTCTATCATCAATTCTCTATCTACCCTTCTCCAACTTCTCTTCTTTATCTTATCCCTTCTAGACCTTCTTCTTATGCCTTTCCACCCCCCCTACTTTCCCGTCTTGATTCTGATATTTCCCTTTTTTTAAATTAAATTTGAAATCGTGGATGATGACTGGTATTTGGCAATCTCCACGTGAATGGATAAAATCTCTCGTATTATTGGTGAACTGCCTCGTGAAAGAACACACAGGAAGTCAAAGAATGTGGGATTTGACACGCGGCGGCCGGCGTGCCGCGATGCACGGGGTCGACTGATCGTCGTCGTAGTCGGAGGTGGTGCGAGATACCGGAGGCAGCAGCGGTGGTGGCGGTCGAGTTCTTGGTGGTGGTAATTGTGAGGGTCGCGCACGCTTCGTCGTGCATATCCTACTCCAGAGTGATCCTTCCACAAGATCTACCCTTTTCGATTTCATGTGAATCATCCTCGAGTGTCAAATGCATTACCTTATCTCTGGCACGAACGTTCTTCTAATACTCGTATATCTAATACCTCATTATTGCATTACTTATTGATGTAAATGACTAGAATTACTGCAATGGAACTACTTTAACAATCATCATAGTATAGTACGAGTATAACGATAAGAATATCGTTTAGCGAGTAAGAAGATACAATTAAATTATAATTGGAAAATTGTATTCAAATTGTAGCAATTATTTAAAGGGATGGAAGGACTCGATATGAAATTATTTCCTCCTACTTTCCACTAACGAAGAATTTATAAATTATTCATGCCGGGGTGACCTACAACAATAATATGAGCTTCTTCATGCTTTTCTTAATACTTTCTTTTAGAAAAATAGAGTCCAATGCTCGTAAATGGATGAATGCCTCTGTTAAGCGAACATAAATCAAAGATGGCTTCAAGTACAAAAGCCCGCTGATAAAAACTCTTTTAGTAGCCTGGCAGTAAAGAAACTTGTCTCTCCTGTCAAAACCTAAATTTAAAATCCTTTATACAGTTCGGCTGTTATAATTGCTAGTATTATCTATATATAAATTGAGTTGAATGGATTTTAATTAATATTTAATTCCAATGCAATCGACTTCAGCAGAACTAACATTTAATTTCTTTGTAATCTGCTTAAACTTACAAGAATTTAAGTTTAATTCAGCTGAATGAAATCTGAAAGAAATGTTTAGTTCAGTGAATCTGTCGCTCTCGTTAATGGGCCTGAGGGCAAACGATTGACTCCGCCTGAGGGTTTAACGAGACTCTTCCGCCGACAATTGTGTGGCTGCCCATCTATAATACAAGTTACTCTGATTACAAGCTGAACCAGCCCGCATCTTGTTATGAAATGGAGTCATCATTTTGTTGATCTAATATAATCAGGATAAAGGTCATGCGGTGTACATTCAATATCCACTCTAATGCGTTGCGAACCAATCAGACATCAATTATTCTATCAACTCAGACCCTTCATTCTTGACATTAAGACACAAGTGTTTCACAAGCATCTTACAAATCTTAATTAAACTTTACATAAACGTTTTAAGGAGGTATTCTAGTCTAGAATTTTGATAAAATCGATTTTTTTGCATATTTTCAAAGATTAGGCTTCCAAGAATAATAATAATAATAATAATCCTCCGAAGGATTTTTTATAATTTCGATTATTGACAGAGTTATAGCCATTTCATATGCAGTCATTTTAGTAACATAGCGAGAGAGCCGGTCCACAGTGGGTGGAAATGGATTCATGAAAGACAATAAATAATATGTTATTTTATAAACAAATTTTATAAACAATTGTCTATATTAGGTATTTATTATCACATAAATGAAGTTTTTTCTATTGAATTGGTCAAAAATTACAGACAAGTGTCACTTAATTACCCGATTTAGTCATCCGATAATAATTAATTATTGTTTAAACAAATTTAATTAACAAATGCACTCTTTGGCTATTTTTAGAGGTAGAAACTTGGTTTTTTCAACATTCTCAAGTGTAAATGACTAATTTTGCAACCTTTAGGGAGTTTACATAACAATAAACAATTTTAATTGTTAACAACAATTATATAAACAAATTTTTATTAGCTTCAAAATTTTTTGAGAAAAAAATTGCGTTTCTGTGATGCATGAGCAACTTATTACACCCAGAAAAAAAGTTTATTTGAATCAAATAAACGTATATTTGTTACAGAGCCAACTAAAAAATATCTTTGAATTAAATAAAATTTATTTGATTCAAAGAAATTTTCTATTTAATTCAATTAGAAAATTATCTAATTCAAATAGAAAATTTTTAGTTGGCTCTGTAACAAATATACGTTTATTTGATTTAAATCAACTTTTTTTCTCAGTGTATTTAGCAATGACTCTTAGCTATCCATGAATTTTGTTTTCAAAAAATTTTATATAATTGTTTATTAATTATATATTTGTTTATATAATTGTTTATTGTTACGTAAACTCCCTAAAGGTTGCAAAATTAGTCATTTACACTCGATTATGTTGAAAAAACCAAGTTTCTACCTCTAAAAATAGCCAAACAGTGCATTTGTTAATTAAATTTGTTTAAACAATAATTAATTATTATTGAATGACTAAATCGGATAAGTAAGTGACACTTGTCTGTAATGTATGGAGCAATGTATGGTCCAATGTATGGAGCAGGAATCGCGGATTAACGAAATGTAAGAGAAAACTGTGTGCAACTTTGCTCAAATCTTTAAACGCGTTTTTCTCGAAACTATTTTTTTCGTCACCTTTGACATGATTTCTGAAGTTCTAATAAACCGATTAACTTGAAATTTGGTGTGGACCTTCTTTATATGTCCCTTTATCGTCTGGACTAGGATCATTTAAAAATTTTGATTTTTACTATTTTAAAAAAATGTTTAATCTTGAAAAAAAGGGCAAAAAATCACTTTTTTTTCAAACAGTCGCCATTTTGTCAAAAAAATTTTTTTTTTAATTTATCCTAGTTCAGACGATAGCGACATTCTTACTTATTAAGAATCTTTTTTTTTTTTTTTCCGACCACCAGAAGGGTTGGAATCGTGTCAATACGGACGCACCGTTTTTTCGACACCCCCCACTTCATCAGCGTGTAACTTGTTCAATTTTCGAATTTTTTTTTTCTAAATTTTTTTACATATTGTTGGAATATGAATAAATGTTCTGTAAAAAAGTTTATGGTAAAAATATTTTTTGTTTTTTTTTAATCGAATTTCAAAAAACACCCAATATTTGTACTTCTAGACTAGAATACCCCCTTAATTCATTTTAAATCTGGTGAAAATCGATTTGGTGGAAAATTGGTTTAATTTACCTACACAAAACAGATTAACAAAAATTAACTATCTATAACTAATATCCAATAGTAAGAAATGAAAATTGACTTTGTAAACTGTATAATTAATTTATCTTTTGCGTTGTAACGAAAAAGCTCGACAAATCGACCAGAAGCCTGGGAAATGTAGGGTTTGGGAACATTCCCTCCGGCAATAGTGGAGTACAGAGACGTCCTTAACTTTTAACGCGGAAAAGAACTCGGATGAGAAAAGAGGTAATTGCGATTCTGACTAACTTAAAATAACCGAGGTCGACATGCAGGTCATTGTTTACGTCAGCAAGCTTACAAACTTTATTCGCGTCTCATTCCGTTGGCAATCTTTTTTTCATTTTTATATATCATTTATAGTAAAAGTTTGTGACTCCTAGATCAATTTTTCCGTCATTAAACTCTGAAACAAGTTCAGATATTTAATATTGATTTGCTGAATAATATAGTTGGATAATTATATTATCCTTAATTAAAATAGTTTAGACTCCGAGAATACTTAATATTCATTCTACTTCTAATTCATATGCAATTATTTTACTGAGTTTAACTGCTCATAATTGTAGACAATTCACTCATAATTCAAAACGATCCATGACTATAAAGCTTAGACACAAACAATAAATTCTACGTCCCATTTTCTATTTTTGCACTGAAAAAATGAGTACATAGTTGAAAAAAGCTTTTATAAAGATTTTAATATTAGACGCATTAATTTATTTTGCTGAACTAAAAAATATAGAAACAATTATAAATGGCTCGTGTTTCGATATTGTATAAAAATTACGTCTCGCTTTTTCTAGTCAATCAATAAAATCTGAACGAAAATAACTCAAAGGCTTTTATAGCTTTGCACTTGAGGTCGAATTAAGAGCCAATTCACTTTCCTGAATTGTAGGCTCATCACGAAGGTAAATCGTGGATTCCAACCTTTGTAAAAAAAGGCAAATAAACCATGTACACAAAAAAGGGAAATGAATCATCGAACGAAATGAAAAAGAATCATTTGATCCTTTTTGTCTTTTAGGTAACAAGTGTTTCGTAGACGAAGTTTTACAGATGGAACCTTTTTGCAGGCTACTTTGATCCGAGAAAATCCCTAAGGGACTAGATGAAAGGATAGGGAAGGTCACGAATAACGATTCTTTTTTATGCGTGCAAAGCAAACTCGAAGTCTGGAATTCAGTCTCTTGGCTAAGATTTATTTCGACAGTCCTGTCGTTAAGAAAAAATAGGGTGATCCCATTCGAACCAACTTACCCAGTTTCTATAAAGGACTTCTTCCTCTTAAGATACTCAATGTTTATACGATGAACATAAATTATTGAATTTATTGTAATATGTAGTGTGATTAGATTGTTTTTATTTTGTATATAATTCAACTACTTGATAGCAAAATATCGGTAGAATTGGAGATCGAGAGTGGAAACAAGATCGCGTTGATTCACAAGAAACTTGTGATCTTTACTCCTCCTCTAATTCCAAGATAGGAAAATAAAAGTAAAAAAGTCACGATGTGTTCTTCCGTTCTGACCTGCAGGAGCTGGTTGGGGGCTGCCAGCAGGTGGCAGGTTCGCTGCGTATCGATTTCTTACGAATCCAGCCCGGATTCTGCTTGGAATCCCTATATACTTCTATACATACACTAACACTTACCTGTATAGAATGTATACAGATACCAGACTATCCGGAGTAAAATGGCCTGAAGCCCAACCTGTTCGAACTTCAAAAATCATACCATGAATCCTAGGTAACAATTCTCTTTCTCTCAAACCACATAAATGGAAGAAGAATGACCTTGAAAATCTTCACTATCTTTAAAACATCTTTCTATATCTGGTATGCTTGTGAAAAGCAAACCAATTTTTTTCAAATACGTATGATTCCCATTCCCCTGACATTCTTTTTTCTGAAACTGGTTTCTGAAAACCGGTAAGTAAAAAGAAGATGGTTTCAGGAGCAGTTTTCTCTACCTCTCATCTCCGATAATTGCACTATAAATAATGAACAAGATGAGTCTATTTTCACTGTTCGATAATCTTGTTAGGATGACCTTGATATTTATTTATAAATATGCATCTGAAGAGCGATATTTTATTGGCCTTAATATGTATTTTACGTCCTCGCTGCTTATTTTTAGTGATCAGGATAAACGTTGGTCGACATTTTGTTCTCACTCCTTCCAATTCTCAATGATCTCGGCATATTCCTTCTTTACATAAAGTAATGCAATTTCTAGTGAGAGATAATTCGATCAGACCACGAGTTTACGAAATCCAAGTAATTTCCGTTTTGCTCGAGAGAGCAACACGTTCGTACAAATTCATGTGGATTAAATCATTGAATAGTCGTCTTTGATGTTTGAGCGACTTTTCGAGCATTCATTCATGTACTAAATTTAATCATTTTATACACCATTTTCAATTTTATTTTACTGGAATTTTTATTTTCTGTATCTATTGTTACACTAGTGTTGTATTAGACAGAAAAAGGATCAACTTTAGTTGATCGTATTGTTAAATCAAGAAGCATTATAATTAGTTTCCCGCAGTTTCACGTATATATATAGTTTCCTATATAGTTTCCTAAATGAGATTTTAAGTTAACTAACAAACCAACACACGCGTTAAATTATTTTTTTTTACTTCTTATAACTTCAAGTCATTCAAAAGTTAATCATTCTCTTAATCTCAACTAGCGGAATTTCGCTGATTCAAATTTAGAGAGTATATGTTTCGAACAAAAATGTATATGCGATGTTTTAAAGAAATTTCGTTACCTTACCTTTTTAAAGCGGAATTTTAAAAAAATTTTTTAGGATTTTTAAAAGACCGCATCATTTTAAGGAATTTCCGGATATTTTGTATTTTAAAGGAATTCATAAAATTTTAAAAGATTTTTAAGAAATCTTGGGAATTTTAAGGGATATTAAATGTTTTCATGAAACTTCGAAGAATTTTAAGAGATCTCAGGAGATTTTTTATCATTTTTAAAAGATTTTGTGGAATTTCATGAGATTTTTAATAATTTTGAGGAATTTCAACAGATTTTTCTGATTTTTAAAAGATTTTATGCAATTTTTAAGGATTTCATAGAATTTAATAATATTATTTTGTTTTCCTTCTTAAAACTTCAAGTCATTCAAAAGCCAAACAGGTTTACGACAACAATGTATGCGAGATTTTCGAGACATTTCGTTACACCACACTTTTTTTAAGACAGGATTGCGATTGATTTGATTCTGAAGTTACCCTAGTAGAAATTGGTCTAGTTTTTCCTCAACACTCTCCAGTAACTCGTAGGGCTGAAATGGGGAAAAACTAGACTAGAGGAAGTAGGTAGTGCCTAGTTAGAGCCTAACTAGAATTTCCTGAACAGACTTCAATGAGGAGATCCTTGTCTAGTAATCAATGAAATTTCCTCATTCAATACGTGAATAGTTTTTCCTTGCCAGTATCTGGATATAAACTAACTAGGATTTCCTGCTCAGTTTTAACTCGAAAGATTCTGCACGCAGAAAAATGAATCTGTTAAAGTTACAGATGCAGATCTGTTGGACATTTTTGCGATTTTAACAGATAAAATCTGTTAATCTTACGGATAAAATCTGTTAATCTTACAACTCTATCTTTAAAATTTACAGAAATACTTAGTCATCTGCTAACATAGCAGAAAGAATCTGTTATATTTACATATAAAAATCTGTTGATTTGGAGCGATGAAAATTTGTAAATTTAACAGAGGAAATATGTAAATTTTACAGTTTCAATTTGTTGAATTTAATATTTATATGTGGAAAAATGTAATATATAAATGTTAATATATATGTGTTAAAATTTACAAATATCGATTAATCATAAGTGTATCCATATGAATAAATAAATAAGTTATATTTGACTTAAAACATGCGGAAATAATTTTTTCCTTCTAGATTTTCTAGTCAGTTCCTCACTCGATGCAGCGTTACATTCCTTACTAGTAACTGACAAGTTTCCTCGTTGGGTGCTAACCAGACGTAGGGAAAAACTGACTAGAAATTTGCACAAAACTAGGACAAATTTCTACTAGGGTAGATTCAGATAGTATAGATGATAAAAACAAAAAGTAAAGATTTCATCATCCCTCGTTTTTATAAATTTTGAAGAAGGTCGTTAGTATGAAATATGTATGAAACAAAAAACAAAGAGGAGAGTTCCCAGTATATCCCAGTGGTCCATTTAAGCCCTGTGGTTGGACAATTCTGATTTATTTGCTTCGACAAATCCATTCTGGCTGTATATCCGCGCAGTTACGACTGCATTGCTTCAGCTGAAGCTTTGGTCCCAGAGGCCATCATCCGGGATTACATTCGGAGATTGAGTTTTCTGGTGGTGTTCAAGGCGGTCTTACAGAGATTCTCCATGCAGTAGCTCTTAATATAAGCACAGTAGAATAGTTGGGAGGTTTGGTCTGAAAACTGGTTGATGAGCAGCCTGACAAGCAGCCTGTTGCGTGACCCTAGCGATCAATATCTGTGCGGGCGCAACACTGCACAACTGCTACTCATCCTTTCCTATCTTCCCACAACTGACGTGCAGTTTCGGCCCACTTCCTTTTCCTCTTCCTTTTCCCATTCCCCCCCCCCCATCTGTTTCATTGCAATTGCCGACTATCTGAACCAAAGATACTGGTCTTATCATATGCAGAAGAGAATCCTTTCATCACTGTACTTTGAGTTTGTTCTGGGAGTATTTTAAGACTTTTAAGGGCATGTGTTATTTACCATAAGAGCAAATTTAGATAACCCGGATTTTTTTCTACGATTTTTACATTTTCAAAAAAATTATTGTCAACATCCGTCAAAAACATGAACACGGATGGATGTTGACTATCATTTTTTTGAAAATGTAAAAATTGTATAAAAAAACCTGGGTTGTTTAAACTTACTCATATGGTAAGTAACACATACCCTTAAGGAATTGGTTCAAAAGTATTGTGAACCTGTTTAGAGAATAGGAAAAAAATTTATGCTTTGTCAATAGTTATACATTTGTTTCCTTATTGTTAGGAACATTATGCAAATGAGTGAACAATATGTTCGTCATTCAAACTTAATACTACTTAGTTCCAATTATATGATGAACTTCGAGCCCAATTTCCCTTCTAAGATTAGTTCACTGAATCAGAAATTTGAACTCAAGTTAACTAAAAGGGCACCTTGAATCGCGAACTTTATGAAGAATAGAATCCAGTAGTGAATTCGCAATGACATTGAAGTGAACTACGCGAGTACAAAGAGCAGCATGTAAACGGTCTAGTGACTTTCTGAGGATATATTCATGCATGCTTCTCAACTAGAAAGGTTCTTCAAATGTCCTCAAGAGCTTTATACAAAAGTCTATATATTTTCTTTAGTGTGCATTTGCGGATCAAAACACGTCTACCATAAGGAAAAGAAAACAAAATAGAGTGCCTGGAAAGCTGTTCCATCAAGAACTTTGCCTTATCCGTGGTGGATAATCTACCTTAAAAGGATAGAAAAGTAGCTTCTTGTCTTGGGTTTTTATATTTTTCCCGCGGTTATTAACCTAGATCAAACTTTGATTCAGAAATTGCTAATCGGATAACGTTTACAAGTTGATATTTGCAACAATCGCGATATCGAAACGAGATCATATGGTATAGGATGACTACAGGTGCTAGGATGATTACAGGTGCGCTAGTTTGATTCATCTACTACCATTGTAAACAAAGCTAGAACTTCTATCCATGAGACACCAAAGTCAACGACGTTTATTGAACGTGATACACTCAATCAAACCCGTATTCACTGCAATCGCACAGTTTCTGGTAAAATTGCCCAACTCGAGCGGATTTCCAACTTTTTTTAAAAAACAAATAGTTCCTTTTTGTTTTTAATTAAAGCCGAAACTCTGTCCTCTCCCTTTAATTCGATCACCGGAGTTGATGAAAAAGTTTTCAGCAAACTTATTGAGTTTGAGATTTTGGGCTTTGGTTTAGTGTTTCATGGTTTTGCATGAGCTTCACTAAATTTTGGGTCCTTCTGTTCTCACCACTCCGGTATTAATAACAATCAAGCTGGACTTTATTACTGAGAGAACTCCACAAATCTAGCATCAAAGCCAGCTCGTGCAACAGAATGGAACGTAGGAGGGAATTTCTGACTGATTATAATTGAACCATGTAGAATCTAGGTGAGCCACAAAGGGATTATTTGGAACTAGCTTCGCATAATAATGTAGATTCGATACTCTCAACCATTCTGCTGTGGTTTATGCAATAATCGCACAATTACAAACTACAACACTCACACTCGGTGTTGTACGATTTATCATCTTTGCAAATTCACCAATATTTGCACAAACATCCTTTTTGTCAATCTAGATTCATTTTCAATTATTGAAAAGTCATCATTTATTAAAGGATTCGATTTTTATTACATCTTTTACATACTTGGTCAGTATAACTATTTAATTAAAATCGCTATTGTATATTTTCACAGGTGTAATAAATTTAGTTATAAACTACTAGTACTACTACACTTTATCTGACTTATTCTTGGTTCTTATTTATTTCCTTCAAGTTATATAATACTTGGTTTTACTTATTTTCCGTTACACGACATTAAACTCGCTTTTATGACGCAAAACTTTCTCCTGTTGGAAATTGTCTCTATAATTAAATCACAGCTTGTCTTTCGGATAAGATGTATATCGTGAGCTTAATCGAAAGGCAAGAACAGTGATATTTTTCTCAAAAACAATATGAAATCGCTTGTAAACTCATTACATAGCACTTGATGACACAAGCCAGTATACTGAGTTTATTTTTCCCCTTGAGAAACAAGGCTGCTTGTTGTGCTTCTCTAGAGGCCCTTATGAAGATCGATGACGTCCTACCCTACTGCGTTATCTCAATCTTCCACTAAATTGATATCGTTCAACTCCACTTCATGCCTTTCTGACACACAAGAGATAACATCTTCAAACCCTTATCGTGTAAATGAAAATGTTACGAGGAATTCAGAATTCTTGGTAAAAGTACATGAACACGGAATTTATATTTCTTACATGCTTCTTCGAGTTGCTCTGAACATATTCTGAAAACAAGATTTTCTTTGGTGTATTTTAAAATATGGGACTGAAGACTTTTAGAAATTTTTATATTGCATACTTTCAATTCAAATGTAAGAAGTATCGAATAAACCTTTTCACTTTATTTTTACTTTATTTCTAGTTTATTTGGTAGTAATGCCAACTGAACTTGAATTTAGATTAAATTTAATTCAACTAGAAATTCGAGTTTAATTATTTTAATTTAATATATAAACAAAATTTCTGCATTTACTCTCTGAAAGCTGGGAAACGTGCTGGGCAGGCTGGGAAGGTTCCTATTATATGTAGGAGATACGCATCAATTATGCCCAAAAATAACTGTTGGAAATTGTTAAAAATCCGCAAAATTTCCCTGGGTGAAAAGCTTTATTGAAAATACAATACAAGCAAAGAAAGAAAAGGATTTATTTTATGTGTTTGAATGGGATTTTTTTAGCAAACTGAACTTTTCAGAAATCAAGTTAATTTTAATTTTTTTATTTTTTCGTATTTTTGCTTCCTCATAGAGGAAGCTTTGTATTCGTTTTTCATTAATTATCCAATATTTTTGAAATGGTTTAATTAAACTTTCCTCTCTTGATAAATGTCTAATATAACATTCTAATATCTAATCAATTGTCCGGATGTGTTTATGTGTATATATGACAACGTTTTTTGATGAAATTTGTAGAGTATCAATGGCACTACTAATATCTCAAAACGTGCCAAATGATTTTTCAAAATATTAAATTAAAAAATTTTTATGTACATTTAGAATTTTTTTAAACTTGATTTTGCGACTATAACTTCTCAAATAATCAAAATTCAAAGCTTATGTACAGTGCTTTCTCTATGAGGAAGCAAATTCATTTGCAACTTCATCATAATGAGGAAGAAACGTGCTCAAAAAATATAAATATAGTTAAATGGAACACCCGAGATCGAATTCACAGCTAGTTTGATAATACTTCGGTTGATTATCAGAAAGTGTGACATAATTCAGATTTTCATATAAAAGATTTTAATTGGTAGACGCTTGAGGAGGTTTAAAAGTTAGACGAACAACGCATTATAGAAACTTGTTCATAGCCCAATAACAGTTTCAGAGTTAATATAATGAGTACTTTAACAAGAAGATAATTATAGAAGTATTAACGATAAAATTATTAATAATAACAATGTCGCTTTTGTTAAATATGTATATCTAAATCTAACGGTAGTGGATACCTATAATCGCATTAAAAATTCATTAACGTTATTTACGTCCGGAAATCCGATTAAACCAAAGTTTCATTCAGCTCACTTCTCTTGAATACAACTTAATCAATCGATACTGTTCTTTCCATTAAAATTCATTATCTTAAATGTATATCTTCTGCAGTCCAAACTAAAAAGTTTAATAATTAAGTGACATTGTTAATTCGCCTGAATCGACCATATAGACAACTTTACTTACCTAAATTTTTAATTTAGACGTCAGAATAGGTCAGTAATATTAGTATCATTTCTTTAGAGCATTATTTAATTATTTATTTGCTTTCCGGCACTTGCACTTGCATGAGCACCTGCAAGATCCAGGTGTGTTGCGTGATACATGCGAATTACTTTTGTCCGCTACTTATTAGAAGTCACTACAATATCCTCTGGAGAATAACCGGACATTAAAGTAGTGAGTACCTACACACAAGTAAATACTCAAAAACTACTCACCAGTTTCGTTCTCAACTTTATTGGCGACTAGAATATATATCTTTATAATTCATAAATGTATATAGATCAAAGCCTCATTTTGTTTATTCAACAGTTATCGATCTATAAGCTGGTCAAAATTACATAATCTATCAAACTTTAAACTTCGTACAAGTTTCAAAGCATTTTCTTAAAAATTGTAGAAGTTTTCTTTGTTTCGAGACAATTTAAATCGACGTTTGTTGAATTCAACGTCTACATTTTTTAGTATATAGAGTCTAAATCTACAGTTGGAAAAGTTGAAGCTATTGTTGCAGTTTCAAATGTTTTAGGTCGAAATAGAAAAATTTTTATTTGTTTAAAAAACTAAAATAGCCGCCATTTTGGTTCATTTACTATTTAGCGCTTCAGAAAATGCTCGAGGTTCAGAAAACATTCAAATTCATCAAAGTTGAGCTTTTTCTAAAGTTTCAACATATCCTATCTTAAAAAAGTGGTGTCACGAAATGTCTCGAAAATCTCGCATACATTGTTGTTGCAAACCTGATTGGCTTTTGAATGACTTGAAGTTGTAGGGGAAAAAAAAGGAAATTTAAAAATTTTTTCCTTTAAAATTTCACAAAAATCTTCGAAATTCTTTAAAATTCGTTAAAAAATCTTAAAATTCCTAGAAACCTCTTGAAAATCCCTAAAAATTCACAAAAACCTTCAAAATCATTAATCACTTGATATCCATGTTAAAATACGTGAATATTTCTAAAAATTCCTAGAAACCTCTTTAAATTTCTTAGCATTTGAAATCTTTTAAAATCATTAGAAATTTCATCAAGTTCTATGAAATTCTTAAAAAATTTTTAATATTTTAAAAACTAGAAAAATCTATTGAAAATTCTTAAAATTTTACAAAAAAACTTGGAAATTCTCTTAAATTCTACAAAATATTTTTAAAAAATCATAAAAATCCTTTGAAATCCCTCAATAAAATTCCCTGACAAGTTTTAATTTCCTTTTAAACCCATAAAGTATTTTAAAAATCAGAAAAATCTTTTCAAATCCTTTAAAATTATTAGAAATCTCATAAAATTTAATAAAATCCTTAAAGATGCGATGTCTTGTAAAAATCATTAAAATCTCTTGAATTCTGTTAGCATGAAATTCCATGAAATCCCTTAAAATTCTACAAAAATTTCCAAAATCATAAATCTTTTGAAATACACGTTAAAATTCATGAAAATCTCTAAAAAAAACCGTAGAAACGTCTTAAAATTCTTTAACATTTAAAATCCCTGTAAATCATTAGAAATCTCGCCAAATTCCATGAAATAATTAACAATTCTACAAAATTTTTTTAAAATTTGAAAAATCTCTTGAAATCTTTTAAAATTATTATAAATCTCATAAATTCCATCAAATACATAAAAATTCCACAATGTCTTTCAAAAATCGACTAATTTCTTGAAAGCCCTTCAAAAATGTACAGCCTTTGAAATCCTTTTAAATTCTACTAAATCTTTTTAAAGTCGTAAAAATCTTTTGAAATTTCTCCATGAAATTCCCTGACGAATTTTTAAAAATTCTTGAAATTTTACGGTAATATTTAAAATCCTTTTATATCTTTAAAATTCGTTAAAACCATTAGAAATCTTTTAAAATTCTCAAAAGCCTCTTGAAATCACTTAAAATTATTAGAAATTTCATAAAATTCAATAAAATCCCTCTCAATTCTTAGAAATCTTTTAAAATATCTTAAAATTCTTTGGAATTCCAGGATAACATTTAAAATTCCTTAAAACCCGATAAAATTCTTACAAACCTTTTGAAATTCCTTAAAATTTCACGAAAACCTTAGAAATCACTGAAAATCATTGAAATCTTTTTAAATTTTTAGATACCTCTTAAAATTTCTCCAAATTTCAAAACCTTTAGAGCCCCTTTTAAAATCGCTAAGAATTTTTAAAATTCCTTTTAAATTTCATAAAACATCCTAAAATTCCTTAAAATTCTACGAAATATTTTTAAAATCCTAAAACTCTTTTGAATTTCATAAGAATCACTTAAAAATCGTCAAATTCCCTTAAAATTTCTAGAAAGCTCTTGAAATTCCTTTCTAAAAACAGTGGTTTCTCTATAACAATGTCACGAAAATTTCGCTTACATAATAGTTTCAAATCTGATTGGCTTTGGAATGACTTGAAAGTTGTAAAAAGAAAAACAAAATAATCGCGCGCGGAGCGCGCGTCTTTGTCTACTAGTATTGTTAAACATGATAAAAGTTTTGTTCGTCATGTAAATTTTCAAGTGTTAAACAAAAACTCTTGTACATATTAAATTATGTACTGATAGTTATAATAATAATAATGAAATTGGAAGACCTTTTACTCTGACCTACATTACGTGCAGTTTGCAGCTGATATCCTTATTTGTCTCGAAACTCTGAGTAGAGCTAAAGTTTAATATGCACGTATATTAATAGAGTAGAGAGCGTTATATTAGTAGAAGTGCGTCATATCCTGTTACAAGTGTATTTCGATACTGATAGAGTAACATGTATCGGGAGATTCGAGATTATCAGAGGAAATTCACATGACAGCCTCGTTTAAGAGACGTACTGAGAATATACATCGCTCGAGTTTCGTAATTGTTTTGTACTAATGATTCGTCGCTCTGCTAATTGGTCCTTGTAGCCTCTAGGCTAAGGTACACTCTTATGTGATGCTACAACGTCAAACGCACGACCTGGAATATTTCTTCTAAGAAAGCTTTCTTTATTCTTTTTAATACAAAAGCTTTAAAAAGCAAGACTTACGAGTGAAATTGGATTGGTTTCTTTTTTCAATATTTCTTTTTCACATTTATTTGTAGATTTTTTTAAAATCAGAGGTATAGATGTTCAAAAATTGTTTCCACAATGATAAGCGATAAACGATAATCTTTGGACGTTTAAATAGAATAGCAGGTGTTTTTCATTGTCGAAATCGACTAACGCGGATGACGAGAAGTGGAGACACAATGACAAATGTTAATTACAATTCTCAGGCAGCAGACGACAGTGTCAGTCAGGACATATTTACATTGCTGGGATGAACGTATAGTATATATACACACATGTCAGATTGAGAATTGCATATTACATGCAGTAGATTCTCTGGTAATAAACCAATTTCAATTCAATTGAAGGTACACCAAAAAAGAATAGTAACAAATTTTTAATTCTTTAAATATCATCTGACTAATTAGTTCATTTAAAATTTAGTTTTTAAACTAGATTACACTAGTAGAAAATATGTTTTGGTTATAGTTAAAAATTTCTGTACTTATCGATTTTGATAATATTTTATATGTCTATTCTGAATTCGGAAAAATGATTGACAATTGTTTCAAAATTATGTGCTTAAAAAATTACTCTTGAATTAATATTTACTTTGTTTTGAAGTCACGTTTGTAATGAAGAAGACAATTGGCTCACTCTTTAAAATGAATTACTCGAAAACTGCCTCATGAATAAATTATACCAAAGGAAAATTTCAAGGTATAACATTTTGTGTTGAATTTACATGAAAATCATTCCACGACAAAAAAGGAAAGTAACGAAGTCACGTTTGCAAATGAATCGTTGGAATTAGATTTATATTCATTAAAATAAAGCTGAAGCTGTTTCAGATTCTTTAAAAATAGATACAATAAAAACATAGTGATGAATATTGAGATCAAATTCAGGATTCAAAACATATGCATTAATACAAAATTAATCACAGACTCAGATTGATAAAAGCTCGATACCTTTGGCATTTATTTTCATGCACAATAAAAAGTGATCTCGGCGTTATTGAAAAAGAATATTTGTATATAGGTGACATTCCTATCTCGAGGAAACATTCTCTGCCATACGGAACACCTCGTACAATATTCATAGCTCGTAAACCATAGGATCACGCATCTTTCCGTGGTAGGAATTCGTGGAATATATGTTGGTATCAACCCTGGATTTTGCTTAGTACCTTCAACATTATTTATAAAATTCTCAAGACATATATACCTTGTAAGGAAATTTTTTAAGCTTTCAATTGCCCAAGCTGATCAAATTGTAGAATTATTTTTATCGTGACATAGTGAAGTATATATAGAGACTAGACTGTGGAATTACTATCCAGTAATTTACAAGGTAAAATAAATAATCGTTAAATACATTAAATTGAGAAAGTACATGACTTATTTCTACAATGCTTTACTGATTTTTGAGCAAAGGAAAATTTTTGGAATTTAGACACAAACCCCGAATTTGATAAACATTTCATTTCTAAATGTTAATTTTTGTGGATATTTCTGACTTTTTTACTGCACTTAAATTTATCACCTTGGAAATAAAATTCGCCGAATAAAAGGTGCAGGAAAATTCATTTTATTGATTCTATCTGGCATTTATAAAATAAATAGATCCAGGGTTAAGTACACCTCCATAGATCTTTACTTGTCTGAAGCAAGTCCCACTATTCCTGCAGCTTATCATTTTATGTTCTTTCTTCTATATTTTATTTCAAGATTTCTTTTATGCATCCCGTAAAATGAAAGAACGAAAACAAGATCCTCCACAATTGGATAGTAAATTTAAGAATTTCAAAGTTTTAAGAATCTAAGGTTCAAAAAGAGAGTTTAAATGGAGGAAAACACTCTACGGCTTGCATGAAATAATCCGTTACAAGTGCATTAAAATCATTTCGTTGTTACACTACACATTATGCAAAAAGCCAAGGACTATCTTCAGCAAACTTTTTTCGATATTTTCCACTCCCTTCGGAATGTAGCAGCTTTAGTTTACTCTTTTGTTTTCGCATCTTTATTTTATATTTTTCTTGATACTCTTGAATAAATTGTAACAGGAAACTTTCTAGTTTTTGAAATATTTTCAGAGAGTTCCATTATTTGCATTTAAAAGCTCTTTACCGTTTAAAGAAAACACAAATGTTGAGGAAAAGTTGTGCGATACAAGGAAAAATAGAGTTTAGTAGTTTACAGATTTTAGTTTTTACTTTAAATTTTACTATTTTTGAATCTTTTATTCCTGATGTAAAATTCATATTTAACTTTAAAGTCATGTCTGGGAAGTTCGGAAAATACTGAAATTGTTCAAACTGGTTTCAACGTATTTTTAAACCAAATTTATATGTATTTTCCTTTTCAAACATTATTTTAGTTATCATTTTTTCCTAGGGTTTTCTTTTAGTTAAGTTTGAATTATAAAATTAAGTTTTCAATAATAATTTAAAGTATCTTCTAATTTACAATTTATTTTCATAATCTAATTACAATATTTTTTTTATTTTCTATAATCATATTAAGTATTACATAAAGTAATAATAATAAAAATGGATTTATCTTTTTCAATTGTATCTAACACCGATTGTTGATACAGAATCATTTATCTTCTCTCGACTCTCGTTCGTGTCACTACTTTTCCAGATGGAAATTGAACCCCAGTCGGTAAAAGAAGATAAAGGAGAAATTTTCTTTTCACCTTTTCCGAATCAAAATTAATTAAAATCAGTTACAATAAATAGAACATTTAAATTTGAATTTTCACAGATGATATTTGTTAACATTTCAAGTTACTTTGTTATTTATATTTCAGAAGTAAGCACATCTCAATAAAAATTTTAAAAGAGTGTTAAATAATGATCAAAGTCGCTGATAATACAACAAAATTGAATTAAATTTAAAGGTAAGGAAATAAATTGACTGTTTCCGGTACCATTTATTCGTTTTCGATTGTTTCGGAAAGAGATTGGTACGAAGTGAGCTACGTTACATTTATTTTGAAATGGACTTGACGATATACATTTAATTTTTTTAAAACATAACAAAACATACAACACACGCTGATCTTTCTTTGACCATTCACATGATAAATATGACGTATATTCGCACACCTATCAGAAAGTTGCATCTGAAATAATTGAAGAAAAAAATATATTATTCGAAAACTAACCAATGGAACCATACAAATTTAATAAAATATAAGTTTCTATATTATTATTGTGCAAAATAAAATTTTCAAAACGATTAAAAAATTTCCCTCGGTCGGAGATAGAATCTGGAACCTCTAATTTTTTTTTATGGAGATTAGTGGTCCATAGTTTGAACCCTGGCTAAAGTGAACTTTTTGGGATATAGTAAATTTTTGATGTATGGAATATATTTTGAAGATAGAACTTAAGGTTTGAATATATTATACAGGAACCTTAGTAGAAATTGGTCCTAGTTTTGTGCAAGTTTCTAAGTCAGTTTTTCCCTACGTCTCAGTTATTAGTAAGGAATGTAACGCTACATCGAGTGAGGAACTGACTAGAAAATCTAGAAGGACTCTATTTAGTTTCTTACTAAGTACTTAAGTAGATTTAATAAAATTATTTCCATTTTTTAAGTGAAATACAGGGTATCCCACCACCTATGAACATCCCAGTAGTGATAAAGGACGAAAAAAGAAACAGAAAAGTCCTGTAGCAAAATTTGATCTAGGCCTTAGTTTGGGCACAGTAAAGCTTCAAAGTTAGGCATAATGAACCAATCAGAAGCGTGATTTAGCAACCACTTGTTTGTCTCATAAGTGTTAAGTTCAGGCGGTTCAGTTCACGCTTCTGATTGGTTTATTATGCCCAACTTTTAAGCTTTATTGTGCTTAAACTAATGCCCAGATCAAATTTTGCCAGAGGACTTTTCTGTTTCTTTTTTTGTACTCTAATCTTTTTTTGTTCTCTAACTCATGAGATGTTGTCTCCCCACATTTTTCCACAATGCACTCAGTTATACACAAATATTAAATTCAACAGATTGAAACTGTAAAATTTACATACTTCCTCTGTTAAATTTACAAATTTTCATCGCTCCAAATCAACAGATTTTTACCTGTAAATATAACAGATTATTTCTGCTATGTTAGCAGATGACTCTAACAGAAGTATTTCTGTAAATTTTACAGATAGAGTTGTAAGATTAACAGACTTCATACGTAAGATTAACAGATTTTATCTGTCAAAATCGCGGAAATGTCCAACAGATCTGAATCTGTAACTTTAACAGATTCATTTTTCTGCGTGCAGAATCTTTCGAGTTAAAACTGAGCAGGAAATCCTAGTTAGTTTCTATCCAGACACTGGCAAGGAGAAACTATTCTCGTATTGAATGAGGAAATTTCATTGATTACTAGTCAAGGATTTCCTCATTGAAATCTGTTCAGGAAATTCTAATTAGGCTTTAACTAGGTACTACCTAGTTCCTCTAGCCTAGTTTTTCCCCACTTCAGCCCTACGAGTTACTTGAGAGTGTTAAGAAAAAAACTAGACCAATTTCTACTAGGGAAATTGAGCTGTTAGTAAATTTAGTACGTAATTTAAATTCAGAGATGAGTTTACATTCATCTAAGGAGGTGATGAGTACCTTACTATTTATTGCAGAGCTTCATAGACCACAGAGAAGATTAACATCGAGAATATCGTTCTCCTCCGCCTTGCGGATGATTACCTTCACGAAGTTATCATAACGTCCGCTGGATATTAACCTTACTGATGTTACGCCACAACCCACAACCTTCTCACCACCTAATAAAATCAAAATTACATTGTACAATGACATTTCTCATTAAAAATATATAATTTCAAAATGTCCAACCTGGTTTTAAGTTTTTTCCACAGACTGTGTCGAGAACTTCAAGATGTTTTGATTCAAGCCCGACACTGCCGCCAATTTGGACTTGGTCATTTCCGTCACACTTAAATAAATAACAAAAATTAGTTATTATCTTCATGATCATAGTACAATTCTAGAAAAATGAAAGGTGTCAAAAAAAGATCCAGTTTATTTTTATCGCTATAATTTCGGAAGCTATAAATTAATTGCTATCAAAAACTTTATACTTCCGTTGGGAATTGTAAGGAGAGATTTGAAAATTCGAGATTAAATATTGAGATAAAGTTCTGCCCCACAAATTACAGAAACAATTTTATTAAAATATCTTTGAATTTGAATTTCACTTTCAATAACAGCTGATAAAACTTTTAAGAATATGGAATAATGGAGAAAGAGAAGTAATTTGAATTTATTTTATTGTTTCTCTGTGTAATAGCTTCCCAAAAAATAGAAATCCGAACCTTTTGCATAATCCCAGTTCCAGTGAATAAATTTTTCTTGCCGACGCTGTGAGCCATCACGCGAACTGCGCAAGGGTAAAGTGCCGTGAGGGTACAATTACTTCGTCTTCGGTAATTGCGTAACGTAAACGAAGCCATGGTCGCATTGGCCAACACATTACAGGCTGAAACAAGCACACAAGTTCACTAATATTGCAGAATTTAACTATACCCGATCATAAGGCAGAATCTGGGGCATCAGTTACTCAATTTCTCATCCCTTTTCCTCCGAAGTATCACGCTTGCTCAGAAAGACAATTTATTAGTACATACCCGCGTTACGAGCCAATTAAAACTTTCTCGTTCAAGATACAACTTGGCGAATATTCATGCGTTTCCCTTAATTACCCCTTACTGTTATTAGGTGAAATACAGAAATAGATGCCAAATTTCGCGCTTGGATGACATTGTTTCTCAGATCATATACCATTAAGGAAGAAAAACAATGTCAATGTTCTAAAAATATCATCAATTTTATCAAGCTAAAGTATTATCCAAAAAATATTTAAAAAATGTAAAAGGTATTTCTTCCGAAAGTAAAAAGTAAAAGTAAAAGTAAAAGTAAAAAAAGTAAAAGTTATATATAAATCGATTCTTCGTTAGGCTGACTAAACTCTGTTTTACCTACTACATTTTTAGAATGTCTGATAAAACTCGGTTTTATCTACTTCGCCAGGCTAGACGATTTCTATTTCTTGTCTAGATAAATACTGATTTATCTACTTCGTCGATTAAAAATTCTGGATAATTCCAATAATTTTAAAATGTGAATATTCTATTCGAAGAGAATACTTACGTTCTGGATTTTCTGGATGTCGTACAAGGACAGTGAAGCCTTTACCCTTCATGGGTATTCTGTACTGAATAAGGGCTGCATTTTGAGAACTCGAGAAAATTTTATTCACCCTGGGACCGCAAAATTCACTCACCCTCTGCTCCAGAGGTAAATGATGATCGCTTGGACTTGGAAAGTACTCGCCATTTAATTCCCAGCCATCTACGAACTATAAATAAATAAAGAGGAAATTACCAGTCAAGTTGAAAATTTGTTAAACAAATAAAATTTAGTATAATAAACAAGGACTCTTAATTCAATTTTATTTGAAGTTTTGTTTTTGAAGAGGATATTTTCTTTTTTAACTTAATTTATGGTAATTAATTATTACCAAATTATAATGCTTACCGATGCCAAACCATTGCCATCACAAGGGACGTCGAAATGAGTGAAAATTACTTCCACTCTGCGATTAGGTTCTGTCATAAAGTACACTCCACAAACAGTTTCATCCTCCGTTGATGAATTATAGGTAAAATAACCAGCCTCGCTCGTCACGAACATACAATCTGCAAATGATGATGGAATAATTAAGGGGTTACATCACTCTATGATTTTCAAAGACTCGATTTATTTTTTTAGCTTAAACTGTACTTTAGAGTCTTAAAAACAATTTCCACTTGGTCCTATAGCGAAAAAAATATTTTAACATGTTTAATTTTCAATTTTCCCGAAGCGCCTCGGAGTTTTTATTTAGCATACTCGTCCGCCATATTGGATCCGTTATTTTGTTTATGAAATTTTTGACACCGGATTCGTAATCAGAAACCCAAAAAAACCCGTGAGTAACATAATTTGGTCCATTTTATGGACATTTTATTCAGGATTTGGTACCACTTTGCAAAAAATTCATATTTTTTTTCAAGAGTACACCATTTCGACAAAAATTGATATAAAAAAATCCTATGTACTTCTCTAGCTAATAGTATATAGTTTAAAAAAAACTTTAAGTTTTTGTTCCAGCTCTCACAGTTTTCCAAAAATTTGTTCGCCCGCGGAGCACCTTTCGAAAAACACTTTGTCGAAGATTACCTGTATCGCCGCCATTTTATATGAAAAAAATAATAAAAATTGTTTTTTCATACTTTGATATGTGTTAAATGAACTCTCTCAAAAAAAATTCTATTCCTTTTCCCATACTCCCACAATAAATTGTCAAAATTAGGCTTTTTTTTCGGCCGCTAGAGTGGTGTTACCTCTTAAATTAATAGAGAAAATTAAACACTTAGAAAATATACTCAATGAGTATATTAATAATAAAATATTTGGCTTAGTCCTTTACTGCCTTTCGCAGTTCATAGGCAAAGTCCTTCTCTCAAGTTTATGAATAAGGATTCAGAAGAAAAATGTTATTCCAGAAATTTTTTTATGAGAAAATTATGGATTTCTATAACAATGGTGTTCTTTCCTTTTCATAATGTAAATGATGAAGAAGAGTAATCTGGAAAACCTAACTGGAAAAATTCTCTTATACGCCATAAATGCGAAGGTCGAAGAAAATTGAGCTTTGAAAATATGGTAATATCCAATTTTTTATAAAATAAATTATGGGTTTTTACTTGTAACATACTGTTTCACATCATTTTATGTGAAAGGCGAGGATGAATATTGTGATGGCTGGTGAAATTATGGCATGATGGGAAAAGTTCAAAGAAATAAAAAAAAATTATTTAAATTTTCTTGAAAGGAAAATGATGTACTGTTTTTGTTGATAAAATACCTTTTTGTTTTTTGTTTTTTGTTTTTTTTTTTTGTCACGGAAAAGGTGATGGGTGGATCAGCGATGAAATTATGGGAAATTGACACATAAACGACAAGAGTGATTGAGGTGCACTTTAACAGATTATGCAACAAGCCGATGCAATGCATAACAGGATGAATGCAAGCTTACACCCTCTAAATCGAGTTCAGACTCGGATTATTTCCTTGAAAGCAAGATTATTTCCGGATTAAAGTTTGAGATCGAAAAATTCAGAGAATTCTAATTCTGTTTGCAGTAGACTATATTTTTATGACTGTAATCAAGTGAATGATTTATTTCAAGAATTTATGCCTTCTGCAACTACTTTAAACTTGGAACTTTTTAATTTAATATCTACTTAATATTGACTTTAATTTTAAGGCAGTTCCATTTATTTTCAAATAAAAGAAAAAAAGCATCTCTACTTTTTTTAAATTGGAATTTATTAAATAATTTCTTACTTTTTAATAAATATTTAATATAAAATGAATATGAACATCTAAGAAAGATTCTAAGCATTCAAACTGAAGTATTATCCACTTTTGTCGTAAATTATTTTCGAGAGGGGTGAATCTTCATTTCTATTGATTCTCAAGTTTCTTTCATTTCTTGGTCCTTCGTAGAATAGAATAAAATTAGTTAAATGAACGGCTTTCCGAAATCAAGTTAGTTGACAATTCCCAGAAATTGAATTAGCTTCATACTCCCTCATACCTTATTCAACCCTCAATTTCGATAAGTTAACTTCTTCCCTGAATTCTAAATATTCTCAATTCATATGCTGGATTTTTGATTCATGACTACGTCACTTGTTTTTTCCCCTATTCCAGTATTTCTATTTAAATTCACTAGCAGACAAACACGTGTGCTACGCACACGATTATTTATTTAATTTCTTACAATTTCAAGTCATTAAAAAATCAATGAAATTTTGCTGATTCAAATTCAGAGAGTAGGTTTGAAACAACAATTTAACTGAGATTTTAGGGACATTTCGTTACATCATTTTTTTGGAGAGGTATTTCAAGAGATTTCTATAAATTTTAATGAATTTTGACCATTTTCAAGTGATTTTTTCGAAGTTCTAAAGATTTTTAGGATTTTAAAAAAGATTTCGTAGAATTTTAAGGTATTTCAGGATATTTCGCGAAATTTTAACGGAATTCATGAAATTTCAAGAGAATTTTTAAAGCTAACAAGGGATTTTAAATTTTTTGAAATTTTGAGGAATATTAAGAGGTTTCTAAGAACATTAAGAGATTCCAACGAATTTTAAGCGATTTCGAAGATTTTTGTGAAATTTCAAGTGATTTGAACAGGTTTCTGAGTGTTTTAAGAGATTTTAAGGGATTTTAAATCCTGTTGTGAAGTTTCCAGAAATTTAAAGACATTTCAAAAGGTTTCAAAGAATTTTAAGGGACTTTAAGGAATTTTAAATATTACAATGAAATTTCTTGGAATTTTAAAAGAAGTCAAGAGATTTTTTTAATAATTTTAAGCGATTTTCTGATTTTTAAAAGATTTTATGGAATTTTCAGGATTTCATGGAATGTAACGAGATTTCTAATAATTTTAATGGATTTGAAAGGACGTAAAGAGACTTTAAATGTTATTGTAAAATTTAAAGCATTTCAAGAAGTTTCTGATGAGAATATTAAAAGGTTTTCATCAATTTAAAAAGATTTCAAGAGATTTTTATGAGTTTTAAAATATTTGATGAGGTTTAAAGGATTTTAAAGTTTTTCAGACAATTTTATTGAGGGATTTCAAAAGAATTTCTATATATGTATGATTTTAAAAAGAATTTGTAGAATTTAAAAGGATTTCGAAGATTGTGGTAAAATTTTAAGAGATTTTATTAGATTGTTCTAATTATTAAAAGATTTTGTAGTATTTTTAAGGATTTCATGAAATTTGATAAGATTTCTAAGGATTTTAAGAGATTCTAAATGTTAAGAAATTCCAAGAATTTTTTGTAATGAATTTTTAGAGATTTTTGTTAATTTTGACATAGATTTCAAGAGATTTGTGATTTTAATGATTTTTTGGGGATTTTTAAGGGATTTCAAGAGGTTTTTGGGAGTTTTAAGAAATCTTGAAAAATTTTAAGCAATTTCGAAGGTTTTCATGAAATTTTAAGTGATTTGAAAAGATTTCTCAGCGTTTTAAGAGAATTTAAGGGATTTTAAATCTTATGAAGTTTCGAGGAATTTTAAGAGATTTCAAAGGGTTTCAGAGTATTTTAAGAAACTTTAAGGAATTTTAAATGTTGTAATATAATTTTCAGGAATTTTAAAAGAAGTCAAGAGATTTTTATAATTTTCAAAATACTTTATGGAATTTTAAAGAATTTTGTGAAATTTTATGAAATTTCTAACAATTTTAAGAGATTTTATGATTTTTAGAAGATTTTATAGAATTTTAAGGATTTCATGAAATTTCTAATAATTTTATTAGATTTTAAAGGACTTCAAGGAACTTTAAATGTTATCGTATAATTTAAAGAATATTTTAAACAGTTTTTAGGAATTTTAACAAGTTTTTACAAATTTTAAAAGATTTCAAGAGAGTTCTATCAGTTTTAGAGTATTTTATGGGGTTTAAAGAATTTTAAAGTTGTCAGGTAATTTTATTGATTTCTTTAATTTTTAAAAGATTTTGTAGAATTTTTAAGGATTTTATGGAATTTGATAAGATTTCTATAGACTTTAAGAGATTTTAAATGTTAAGAAATTTTAAGATATTTTTAGGAATTTGTAAAACTTTTTACGAGTTTCAAATTGGATTTCAAGAGGTTTTGGGGAGTTTTAAGTAATCTTAACGAATTTTAAAGTATTTCGAAGGTTTTTCTGAAATTTTTTTGCGCCAT
>CAJFCO010000180.1:268610-336380 GCA_904066015.1 Synergus gifuensis | reverse complement strand
TAGTTTGTTTTTCTTCTTTCAACTTCAAGTCATTCAAAAGCCAATCAGGTTTGCAACAACAATGTATGCGAGATTTTCGAGACATTTCGTGACACCTAGTTTGTTTTTCTTCTTTCAACTTCAAGTCATTCAAAAGCCAATCAGGTTTGCAACAACAATGTATGCGAGATTTTCGAGACATTTCGTGACACCACTTTTTTAAGATAGGACTTTTTTAAGATAGGATAACATCGAAATAAATAAATTTCTGCAAAATGATGTTATCAGATCATTTTGCAGTATATTTTTTAAAATCTGAAATTAAAATTATAAAACCTTATCTATTTAACTCTCCTGATTTAAAATTGTTATTTTTTTAAATGAAATTTAATCAAGCAAATTTCATTCAACCCCAGGTTTGTGATTATTTGATATGACGCAAATACATATATATTGATAAGATAAACAAAATCGTAACGCATGAGCAAATATTACTCACCTCCGACTTCCTGTCGTGTGTTACCAAAACGGTCAATTTGCAACCCCTTTTCTTCAATTTCCTCTCTATTTGGCAAAGGTCTCCGTAATGATTCCTGTGAAGTTTTCTAACGAATAAAAAAATTTGATTATTAAAAGAAAATGAAAAAATGAAGGTTATTAAGTAGAAAAATATTTTAATATTCATTTCGAATATACAACATGAAAAAAGCGATGATGGCTTCGGGATTTCCATTCTGGGTAAAAGTTCATTATTAATGAATCTTTTTGATGAATCACGTTCTGGTTATTCTATTTTGCTTCTAAGTTTTTGTAGTAAAAGTTCCATAGAAAAGGTTACTCTTTAAGAACTGCATAACATGATGAAAAAGCGAAAAATAATAAAGGAATCATAATAAAACGATGTAGATGTGCGTTATTGAATTCAATGTTTCTCTTTGATATTAAAAACGTCCGTGAATTGTAATTTATGAGAAAATTCAGTAGGTTGCGAATTGTCCAATCTCGTCTGAGATATTAATCTATCTATCTATCTATTTTATGCATTGAATTCGATTTAAAAATGAACGCTCACTTTTGTTTTAAAGAATAGTGGATAATGGATATATGAATAATCCTTTCCTTTTGTTCGTTTTCCTTTTCAATTTCGAAGTGGAATTGAAGGTAGGTGGACTTCTAAAGACTGAAAAATCGAAGGGCATTAGAGTAAAATTAGGAATAATGATGATTTTTAACATGAATGGAAAAGGATGCTGAACCCGGAAATTATAAGATTATGGAGGTCGATATTAGTCATCGTGATAAAGCGGATCTCCTCGAAGGATATTTCCAATGCAAAAAATATTCTCTTACATATATATTTGAAATATGAAATGTCAAAAATCAAAATTCAAAAGTTATTTCTAAAGTAATTTTAGCACACAAAAAAGGTTCAAAGATATTTTGGAAGATTTGAAAGTTATATTCTCCTTGTAAATAAATTTCATTGCTAAAAATTGTAAAATAATTGAAGAAAATTGACTTAGGTGATGTTTATTTTTTTGTTTTTGTTTGACAATCATTGCAACCGATAATTGCGTCGATTTCTTCGTAGGAGGACCACAGACGTTACCCCCAAAGGACCAATTAAATTCCATTCCACTCTTCAGCAAATACACTTCTATTAATTTATTAAACCTCATGTACTATGAAAAAGAAAACAGAGTAATTCAATTCTTAAAAAAAAAAACAAAAATAGAACGTAGATAATAGTTAATTAAATATAATGATATTTGTATAACATAAATTAATCAGTTATATAATTTTAAATTGGATTTATGATCCTTTAAATTTTATAAAATCAGTTTTATAACGAGTTTAAATCAATTATTATTATTGTGATTTTTAGAGATATTCTGATGTGAATGCACGAAATGTAAATTAAATTTTTTAATTGAAAATATACAGTCATTCGTGGTAAAACAACAACATAATGTTTGCTTTTCTAAAATTTAAATAGAAGACTCACCACAATGAGAAAGAAATTTTTCCTTCTATTAATATTTTCGTAATGAAACTCTAGATGAAAATTAGAATTCGAATAAGAGTTATCTATGATATTTTCATTCAAGAAAATTTTTCATGTATCTACACAGATTAATCCAGTGTAAATACCAGCATAGATTTCAGTTTATTTTTTCTTGTTGAGAGATAAGTAATATATTAATAATTCAATATATATTGACAGAAAAAATTAGTTATTTCTAGGGTACTTATCTTACTGATTTTTATTATTTTAATATTTTTATCGTAATATTCTCAAAATTACAATATCTTCTCAACCGGGTTTTCAAAAAAATTATACACCTTCAAATATTTCACTTCTGGTTCTTAGTAATTGATTGTATTTATCGTAATACATTTTTTGCTGAACACCATACTGCAAAAATAATCTATTTTAGCAATAAAAGTTACTTTTTTACAAAAGTTTGCTTTTTCGCAAAGTTTTGCAGCTTAAAAATATTTCAAAAACCTTATAATTTTTGTTCTATAGTAAATGAATATTAAGTAAATAAAATCCTTCAATTCTTTGCAACCGATTTCATCAGATTCTGCAGCTCTTAACTCAATACCGAAATTTTTTCTTAAAAAAAAAAATTAATTTTACACTGTTGGTGCAGAGAACCAGTTTTTCAACATATTTGAGAACAATAATTTGAGTTAAATTCCCTTTTTCTTACCTGTTGCTGATAATAAGCAGGATCCGGAAGGGCCACAACGAAAGCGTCGATCTTGGCGAGGATCGCAGCCAAGAGAAGGAGGAACCGGAAACCGACAGATGTCTTGATAAAATTAGCACCAGCGCCGTACATGATCAGTCTGATTTTTTGATGTACTGCAAGGGTGAGAGGTGGTTATCAAAAGCGAAGTAACAACAGACAATCAACACCAATTAGTTTATGTTTGATCGTCGTTTCAGTATAAACGTTGGAGGGAGAAAGGCTCAGTGAGGCGTCGCGACGCTCGTCGTCGCTCTTATACTCTGCTCTACCTCTCTATCCTGTCTGCCTGCGCATCCCGAGAATCGGAAACCATCAACCGGGCATATAAGAAGGACTACGCATTACGTTACAACCAATATCCCCCCTCCAATCCCTAATTTTCTAATATTCTCATTTTTCCACCCACTCCTTTCATTGCCCTAAAAATGAGAAAATTATTACCAATCCTAAGGTAAAAGATTGCCGAAATTATTCCTCCATTGTTCAAGCTTCTGAACCTTTCTCAGAAATTATTACAAATCAGACTAGTGTTTTAGCAATAATGTATTGCAGTATATTGAAAAAATATTCTATAATATATTAATGAGTAGACTAGGATGCTTCGAAAGTTTTTAGAAATTTTAAGGGAATTTGACGATTTTTAAGTGATTCTTACGAAATTCGAAAGAGTTTTAGGGTTTTGAAAAGATTTCGTAGAATTTTCGTGAAATTTAAAGGAATTTATGCAATTTTAAGAAACTTTTAAGAATTCTTAGCGATTTTAAAAGGGGTTCTAAATGTCCTGAAATTTGGAGAAATTTTAAGAGGTTTCTAAGAATTTAAAAAGATTTCAAAGAATTTCACGATTTCTGAGGTTTTTATAAAATTTTAAGGAATTTCAAAAGGTTTGTAAGAGTTTTATGGGGTTTTAAGGAATTTTAAATGTTATCCTGGAATTCCGAGGAATTTTATGATATTTTAAAAGATTTCTAAGAATTGCGAGGGATTTTATGAAATTTTATGAGATTTCTAATAATCGTAAGTGATTTTAAGAGTATTTTCTGATCTTTAAAAGATTTTGTGAGAATTTTAAAGGATTTCATGGAATTTGATCAGATTTCTAATAGTTTTAAAGATATAAAAGAATTTTAAATGTTAAAATTAAAAAATTTAATTTATTTAAATTGTAAAATCTGAAGAATTTTTTAAAGTTTGTCAGGGAATTTTATGGAGAGATTTCAAAAGACTTTTACGATTTTTAAAAGATTTAGTAGAATTTAAAATAGGATTTAAAAGACACATTTTTTAAAGACTTTCAAGAAATTAGTCGATTTTTAAAAGATATTGTGGAATTTTTATGGATTTGATGGATTTTTATGAGATTTCTAATAAGTTTAAAAGATTTCAAGAGATTTTTCAAATTTTTAAAAAATTTTGTAGAATTGTTAAGGATTCTATGGAATTTGGCGAGATTTCTCATAATTTACAGGGATTTTAAATGTTAAGGAATTTCAAGACGTTTCTAGGAATTTTTAGAGATTTTCATGAATTTTAACGTAGATTTCAAAAGATTTATGATTTTGAAAATTCTTGTGGAATTTTAAGGGATTTAAAAAGGTTTCCGGAATTTTAACTCTTGTAGAATTTCGAAATTTCGAAAAATTTCTGATAATCTCAAAGGATTTTAAGGGATTTTAAATTTTATCATGTTATTTCCAGAAATGTTAAGAGAATTCAAGAGATTTTAATGAATTTTAAAAGACATCGGATCTTTAAGGATTATATTAAATTTTATGAGATTTCTAATGATTTTAAAGGATTTCCAGAGACTTTTCCGATTTTTAAAATATTTTATGGGATTTAAAGGAATTTAAAACTTGTCAGGGAATTTTATTGATGGATTTCAGAGGATTTTTATGATTTTTTAAAAAGATTTTGTAGTATTTACAAGGATTTCAAAGGTTTTTGTAAAATTTAAAAATTTTCAAGAGATTTTTCTAGTTTTTAAAATATTATAAAATTTTTAAGGATTTCATGGAATTTGATGTTTCTAATGATTTTAAAAGATTTAAAATTTTAAGAAACTTCAAGAAGTTTCTAGTAATTTTGAGAGATTTCTATGAATTTTAACATGAATTTCAAGAGATTAATGATTTTGAAGGTTTTTGTGAATTTTTAAGGATTTTCATGAGGTTTCTAGATACTTAAGATTTTTTACCGAATTTAAAAGAATTTCGAAGGTTTTCGTGAAATTTTAAGGGACGAGGGCAAACAAACACGCGTGCGATTTTTTTTCTTTTTTTTCCTACAACTTCAAGTCATTCAAAAGCCAATTAGGTTTACAATAACAATGTATGCGAAATTTTCGAGACATTTCGTGACAATACTTTTTTAAGATAGGATATAACATCAATAAGTATAATGATGATAAAGGTCGCAGCCCTGACAAGGCTTTACCGCGTTTGGACACAAACAGGACTTGCCGAAACCACCCGGTGGTCAATTGCAATTTTCATTAGTATCGTGTGACAACAAACCACGATAGAGGTTGTCAAATGCAGTCATCTGATAATCATTAGCGTCCTTCAATTGCTGTATGTGATACTTCCGTAATTTTCGATTGCTTTGGTACGAACCAGTAAATTGGAAAGTGTAATTAGTGAGAGAGAGTACCTTTCTTGTTAACAAAAAGCACCTCCGTCGAAACCGGAAAAAAGAACTCAATACTTTTCTTACCTTCTTTTAAGAATGCGGTACTTTTTAAAGATGACGCACACTTTTATCCATGAGCCCCACAAATGTGTTTGACTTTCAGTTACGTCAGAGGAAGTAGGAAAAGCCGAAAGAAAAGTCGTTCGAATCAAAACACCCACGTTTCTCAAGTCGGAATCCGAGATAAAAAATTATCAACGGCAATTAGCATCAGATTTTCTCTCCACCTTTTGTGTCGATAAATAATTGCTTATGTAACTCTCATTCAATTTAAAAAGCGACGATATCCTCGGCTATCTTTCCAGAATGTCAAAAGAATATCCCAGTGTCCGATCACTAATAACCAACTTTTTATTATGGGAATTTACTCTTCCTAAAAATTTTGCCATCACCTCGAATCACTTTGGGTCTGCATAAGAGAAGCTGAAAATAAAAATATTTGATTCAGTACTTCTTTAGTTTCCTTTCTTGATGATATAATTGATGACATTGATCCTTCGTTTATTAAACTTTCATTATCAAAGAGATATAAAGTGATTTCTATTTTAGAAAAAGGGTTTTCTGCAATTCTTCCGGCTTTTATAGATTTGAGGAGATTGTATTTGAAAAGAATGAGATGAATATTCAATTGAGTTTAATTTTTTGAAGCGAGGAAAAATTCTTCCACCAAAGACCTCGAAAGGACAGTGGTAGCACCTTTTACAGTCATTGATTTTTATTTTCTGCACTGGCTTCTTTTCCTTGTCAAAGTTGCCAGTAAGAGACAAAACGGATGGCTTTGCCGCTCCAGCTAGAAAGTTTAGTCGTCTGAAAACACAAGGACATTTTGTTGCTGGAGCATTTCTTGAGACTGATTTCTCTTTTTTACCAAAGAGGACATTTTACTATATTGAAGTTACAATAGAATTCCAAGAAGAGAATAACGAAAATGTATCCTTTTATAGAAAATAACGTACAATGCACTTAGACCTTCTTCCTTCTTCTTCAGACCCTTCTTATTGTAGAAAAAAAAAGAATAAACAATGAAACAAAACATCAGTCTAAAAAATAGTGCTTTAAATCAAAATACTCTATTTCATAAATAGAGCACCGCAATTAATTTCGTGGAAAATATATACGTGTCTTGTGCCATAATTTCACGCCTGTCACGAACTCGGAGATTGTCATGACTGACGTGCTATAAAAGGTAAAAGCTTCAAAAACACAACAACAAACTTTTAAATTCCCTGAAAGCATTTGACATTTACAATATCTATCTCACGCAAATATATGATTCCGGAACTCTGATTTTGAGACGGGAGAGAATTTAAAAACTTTAAAAACAATATTTCACATCACTTAAATAAATCTTCCTTATTTTATCTTTAATTAGATTAATTTTCTAACATCCAATTTCTTTAAAAATTTATCAATTCATTAAAAATTGAACCTGAGAATTGGTCGATCCTTATTATTAGAAGAGATTTAAATTCTGATAATAAAAAAATGAAGACTTAACAACAAATTATCTAGCATATAAAATTTATTTTATGTCAAAAGGAGTTCAAAGTAAGGATCCAGCAATGCGACTGATACAGTGTATTGTTCTGCATTGCTTTATCTTAACTTTTTCTACACACGGTCGGTAGACATAAGGAAAGAATTACGACTGATGGTAAACCTTATAAGATATTAAATTTACTGTTTAAATTACCTCGTTTTGTGCAACTCGGGACATCCCATGGAGATGCACAAAAATCCCAATAAGATACGGCGAAGCCATGTGCTTCCGCATTCATTTTATTCACAACCAACTTTTTATTATGGGAACGACCTTCCTCGCAATTCACAATTACTTATTGCTTACTTTCATGGTTTTTTTTTTTTTACTTAGGGAACCGTCCATGTATCACGTGCCTAGTACAACTACTAATTTAATTAAAATTTGGCATTTCTTTAAAACATGCTCAAGGATACAAAAAAATTATTATAATCGGGATTTAATACTGGCAAACAAATTTTTATGGAATATGTATTAATATTGTAAAAAAATATCTTTTTTCATAAAAAGCGCCCCTTCGATTCACAAAAATCAATTTTACCGCAAATTTAGCGAATTGATTTCATATAAATGCATATAATGCGTGGGCGTATTACTCTTTCAATTGAAGCGGTGTATTTGAATTCAGCGCCTTTCTTACAATATTAAAATAAGAATGAATGTAATACGCGATTATCAGAACCAATCAATTTGTATTATTTGATCGGTAGAGTAGGGAGCGGGGAGAGTCTTGGTGACAAGCGAGCTGGTGTCATTTAGGAAGCTAATTATCTAATTATTGCTCGCTTGACCATCGAGCATTTGCGCCACTCTCTCGAGCTCAGAGGGATTCTGAGAGTGTGGTGCCTATTAATACTTCGTTTAATTATTTGCTGGTTCATTTATTTGTTCGTTTATTTATCTGCTGTTTTCTACGCTCATTTCTACATTTGATTATGTATTTTCTTTTATCCATGGATATTGCTTTGATGTTTGGAGATGTGTGGAATTGCGGAGATTGCAGAATACAAGGCGAGGACTCTAAATACTTATACATATTCTAAACGATGGCTGGATCTAAGAATTGACGCATATTATATTGACCAGCATTAATATCGACTTCCAGCCTGTTGTTTAATTGACAAGTGTATTTTGAAGGTATTTTGTCTTCGATTGTGTGAGTGAGTACGTACACAATTCTCGTTCTTTTCCAAATTTCCATCTCCGCTAATATTTATTTATTTTATGTGTATTATGTTTTCGCATATGATTCTATGGTCTTAGTTTTTGTATGTTTGTGATTACGGTTCGATTTATAATTGATTTCTCATATTTCAATATTTTATTGTGTGATTTTATGGAATTATCGTGTGTGTGTATGTATTTAATTTTGATTATTCTCGCTGTATGTAATTCTTAATTTATATTTGTAGCATCGTGCTAACGGTTCTTATATAATTTTATTTCTGTTTACATTTAGCGCACAGCTGCTTTTGACATTATAGATGTATTGATTTTCTTGTTATTTACAATTGTGTTTATTTATATCGCCCACCAAATCTGCCTACCACAACAATTCATGTTATTATTTTGGAATATTATTCTTGCTTTTATGAAATCAAATTAAATCTTTTACCTTTTAGCAAATTCTAGTAAATAAATTAAAACAAAGTTAAACTTTTAGCTGCCGAGCATACGTAGAGTAGCCCTAAGGAAATAAGTTGGTTACACAATTGTTTCTTTTTTAGAAAAGCCCCATTTCTCAAATAGGCTAATAAAGTATTTACCTGATGATTTTTTGAAATCGAAACACGTCTCTTTCAATTTTTAGTTGATGATTTCACAGATTTTCAAATGAACTTTCTTGTACTTGTGCTAGAAAGATGTTTCAGTTATTAAAGATTAGAAGAGACTGAGGTGCGAGATAAGGAGGGGCTCAAAATGTTTGGTAGGTAGACAGCTTGTCTACAGGCATAGAATTCTTCTCCTCACGAGTGGATAAAACGAAGAGTGTAAATCATTCTTACTACTCTTGTATCATAGGAATTGCCACCGGGTATTTAATGGCTCTGTTTACGTAAAAGGTGACTTCGTCAGCATCTACGTAGCTTCCCCAAACAATTAATCAGTTCATTTGTGAACGAGAATGCACTTGTCAGGGGTATTCATCATCTTGTCTTTCTTTCATTTTTTATCTATTTTCTTTTCTTCTATTCGTTTATAGAAGATCCTTCTGTACCATAATCATTCTCTTTGTGATCAATTGCCTCTCCAAGTCTCTTTATTTCCATGTCATCTGTATTTGAAATCCAAAGAAACTTAAGCGACCATACTTAAATTACGTAACGCATTTTAAGCCTACTTTAAGATCCTCCCCCCTGTAACAATCCGTAAGAAAATATGTTTACCCCCCCCACTCCCCCCTTATTGTACGTAATTTTTGGTTTCGAGAAATAATGTGATATGGGACTTGAAATTAATGGAAATTTTTAGTATTTGTATTTTAATATCTACATACTTTGCAGGTAAAGACTTCTACGTATATAAAAATTCATAAATCGCAAGTCTACGTTAATTTTTGGGAGTTATTTGTTTAATTTGCGAATTTCCAAAAATTACGTACATGATTGAAATAACCCCCCTTCCCCTCCATAAGGTAAATAAATTAACTTTGACAATTCAATAAGCTACACTATTTCTCAACTTTAAGTCTCTTTCATTAGAAATATTACATCTAAGGTAAAAAATATATCACGTTTTTTTCATAACAAAAGATATATCTTATTATAAATATATATTATACTTATATATTATACTTATAATATACTCTTATTATAAATATATATTATTATAAAGTTTATAAACTTTAATTTGACTTTTAATTTATTTTAAGCTGGAACGATTATCGAAGAGTGCAAATTTAATTAAAATTTGTGTAAGTGGAACGCTAATTTATAATTTCTTTATTGTAGTCCTAAACTTTCAGTGCGTGAGACAAACAGTCGTAAGAATCGATTTCTAGTCTCTGAAGGAAATTTATCATACGATCGGAGACTAATGGTTTTCACAGAAAACTAATCTTCTAATTTCATCCGACCATAAAAAAAATGACGACCTCCTTCAACCAACGAAAGTAAATTTTTATCTCTGAAAAAAGAAAAGTTTGATTAATCCAGTGCATCTCTCTGAAGTATTTCTTTTCTCTCTTAAAGTCGTAAATCTTCGGGATTTAAAGTAATTGACCAAAGAAATTACGGCCAATATCAATTTTTCAAAATTCTTTTCTGCTTCTCCGAGGGAGTTAAAATTAGTTTCGATATTTATAAAAGTTGAAGGGTATAAACTTATTTAAGCAATTTTTAAAGAGCGATGAGAATTTCTATTTCGAAGTATCTTTTGGTTCAATATATTAAATTAAATTATAATTTGGTTATATATTATTCAGCTAAGAATCACGCAAGGTTTTTCTAGGATCAGCCTATTTCATCCTTATCCCATCGCTTCGAGCAATTCGCTTTCAATTTAATCCAGAAAGACCTGTTTTTGTCCCTTATAGTGAATTTCGCTATCTCGATTCGATTATTCGTCAAATTGAATTTAAAGCAACAATAATGATGAAGTATTTTTTACAAATAACGAATCCTAAAAGTATCTCAAAAAATTGAAACTAAAAGTAAGATTGGACAAATTGATACTACAAAGTTAAAATCATTAATAGAATCGGTACACATAAAATCCTTGAAATGAGTGGAATTATTTTTCTGGGACGTCACTGTTACGACGTAGATTAGATTAGGTGTTAATCACCTGATAAATAAATGAAGGAAAATCGACTTGAATTGAACGGCACTTTTTAAAATTTACTTTTGCGTATACGTTACAAATTTTCCATATCATGGTTAGTTACTTTAGCGTCACCGGAGAGATAAGATCTCGCTATGAAAATACAATAAATTATTAAGAAACACGTTCTTCGCTCCCTGTTTGTTATGAACTGGTAAATTGTTTATCTCAAGAAATATTGTATGCGCACGTGAGAAAAATCTGGATCAGCGATAAAATTCACTGAAAAAGAATTTATCAGAATTATAATATAAAAGCTTAGTTTCAAAACAATTTTTCAAAAACAATATAA
This sequence comes from Synergus gifuensis, assembly GCA_904066015.1. Taxonomy (NCBI): domain Eukaryota; kingdom Metazoa; phylum Arthropoda; class Insecta; order Hymenoptera; family Cynipidae; genus Synergus; species Synergus gifuensis. The sequence goes on along the minus strand of CAJFCO010000180.1, from coordinate 325,297 downwards.
ATCATTATAAATAATAATTTAATACATTAGAAAATTATACAATTACAATAAAGAATAAGAATGTAAATAAATAATTCAATCTAATAAGTACGTAACTCTTCACTTTATCCGATTTCGAGGAAGAATATCTTTGGTAAAGATAATATATAACAAGTCTTTTTTACAAATGTAGTTCTAATTCTTAAAACAATTTTTAAGAATTAAAAACTGTGATGAAAATCAGTCAGATTCACTTGATCTTTGATTCTACAAGTTTTTTTTTCATTTGTGAAAACACTTTTCCCATTAATGTCTTCGGCCAATGGGCGGATATTGCTGATAAGGTAGGTCAAAGACCGGAGGAGGATCTAGATGACTCCTTTCGTGCCAAGTTTCCGGCATTGGGGCATGATAAAGTCCATAATTTACTCCACTCGTTGCTACTTTTTTCAGACCTTGAATGCTGGACAACATTAGGGCCATTTTTGCAAGAATAAGGGCTTTTCCTCCCAACACTGCGAGAAATTGAAAACCCATGGGGACCAAAACTGAACCCATTAAAAGAAGACCCATCATCATCATCATCATCATGCCATGACGTCTTCTGTGGTGACGCCTTCGTCCTAAAAAAATTCAATTAATTTAATTTCTTGATCGAAATTCGGACACTTAAAAAATTTCAATAAAAGAAAGATGAATATTACCTTCCACTGCATCAGATTTTGAATTGCTCTTCGTTTCAGCCAAACTCGTTAAGTTTTCCACATCAAATTTCAAAGCGTGCGTACGAAACATCCGCGAAATTCGATTTTTAAGGATTTCCCACAGACTGGACTCGTCAATCTTTCGTCCAGTGTCAATTTCATTACTGTAATGAAAAATCAATGTTATGACCTAGTAATTTTTCTAAAATTCTATTTTTTTTTTTTTAGAAAATTTTATAAGTCGTCCTTATAAAAATTTTAATTACCTTTGAAGTTCGTGTTCCGTCGAATTTTTATTTTTCCTTTGAAATCGAATAAGTTCAATTCCACCAGAAATTGGAATAACGTCTTCGTCGAGAAAAGTGTCGAGGGCGATTAAAGCTCTTTTTTGTAAGCAACTTCGAAACTTTTCAAAAAAATTGTGTTGTCCTAGATCTTTCCAAGGAACAGGAGGACAATTTTTTAATAAAGATTGAAGTGCCAAAGACCACTTTGCTATATCATCGCCTTTGTAACTCTTCGCGCCAATTATCAAAACCACTAAATATAAATGAAAAACTCGGGAACGCATCTAAAAAAAATGTAATTAATTTAATTTAATTTTTATATCTGATAATGGATTAAACGAATTGTAGATATATTGAAAATTTAAGAAAAATGCTTGTAAGCAAGTCAGTTCTAGTGACAAAATATCATCATTTTTTATATTCGACCGAGGATAAGATAAGAGCGTTGATGAGGCTCAGGAGAAAATGCGAGGCTGGCCAAAAGCTTCCTAATCTACTTAAACGAAAGCTGTGCACTTCAGTGAAAAAGCTCGTACCCAGTCAGACACGATCAAAGTGCCGGATGAACAACTTCCTCTTCCACTTAAATAAAAACGCGTCAGGAACTTTTTTGGACACTTAAGCACCTTTCCTCACTTCCAAAATCAAAAAAAAAAACTTTAATTAAATACCGTCCATAAAAACAAAGTTCACTCACTTCCACAAAACACTTTCCTAAATTATTAACACCTTACTTTTAAAATATTTTTCAAATTCTTGCCTTAGATTTTAGTAGTAAAAAAACTTTACTTTTTAAAGAGTTAAAATTTAGTGTTTGAAAAATTAGTTTAACCAAAGGTTTAACAAAATTTCTAAGAAGTCCTGGGGAGATTTAAAAAAATTTTAATACTTATTAAAGGGTTAGTTGATTAAAAATTGAACTTGCCTTGAAAGTTGCGAATGTTTCTAGGACTAAGCGGACAGAAATATCGAATTGAAATGGTCTAGTGAAAACATTGAGCTGGTTATTTATACTAGACAATAAATAGGCCAGGATGTCATTTATGTGTCTATTGGGATCCATTGAAGGAGATCAGAATAGCGGAAAAAAGGCGTCCCCGGTCTTTATGCTCGGCCAGCATAAAAGTCTAGTATATAATTGTCAGCGAAATAAATAGAAATAAACGACCATGCATGTAAGGACTTCAAGTCTATCTTCAACTTCTAGGACACCGACCTTACAATTAAGGCTGGAAAGAAAAATCCAATGGCAAATAACGAGTGGGAGGTAATCTTTTTGAAAAACGAGCACTAGAAGCCGGAAGCTTGAGTAATTTAATATATGTAGCTCGCAGGTTGCAAAAAATCATTTTTCGATATAAGATTTTCATTGGGAAAAGAGATTTTTATTTTTCTAAAATTTTTCTTTGAATAAGGAAGAATTTGCTACATCCTTGGAGAGATGATAAAAATTATAATCGACCAACACAGAAAACTGTAACATTCTGTAATAGTTTTGTAACATTTCTGTAAAAATTTCATAACAATTACATAACAGTTATATTTTTTTTATCGAAGCGGAATCTGAACTGACATGAAACCAATTGGCTTAAAGAATATAAAAAAATAGGAAGGTCCGGAATCATTTACGTATACGAGTTACAAATCCAATAGGAACTGAACCAGATTTTAATGTCTTTAATGACAGCTCTGTCATTTTCGCTCATTCTTTATTCTTATTTAATTCACTTTTTAAAAACTTTTGTAAGATACTAAGAGGTGAAAATAATATGTTACGTATACGTCTCGCTAACTGTTATCAGATGGATCACGCGATTGACATAAACAGAAATAAAATTAGAAAAAATAAAGATCGTAAATTTTCTCACGGAAGAGAAAAATAATCACTATATTATTTTATATTAACTGGAGATTCATCTTCAACTACATTCTAAAAAAATCAGAACTTAATATCAGATTAATATAATCTGAAGAAATTGTCAACTTGGTAATGGTTTTAATAATTTTTTATTATTCTTTCTGATTATTCTAAGTACATGCATACTTATTGAGGTTTCAATATCTGAAGATGATTTTTTGACGTTTCAATTTACATTTTAATTTCAATTTAAATTTCAATTCATTTTTTTTTAATTTTATAAATTTATCTTATTTATAAAATAAAATGACAATATCTGCGATTGATAAAAAGAAAAAAGAGCGTCTAAAAACTTATTTTATTATTTAGGTGGAAAACTAGAGTTAAAATTAGAAGAAGAAGTGTAGAAGTTAAAAATTACAATCTTAAGAAAGATTTTCGCCCCTTAATCTTGAAATATTGAATAACCCCTATAGAAAAGTGGCACATTGAATATTCTATCGATACACAGCACAATATTATTACCACAGTCTTCATATTCATAGGTAAGCAAAAAATAATACCAACATTATTTAAAAATAAATGTACCTTAAAGATATTTTGACGAAAGTGCCGATGAATATATGGTATAAAAAAATAATTAGTAACGTTCTATTGATCTTCTCCAGCAGGAAAAAAATATAACATATCGATTATTTACAGCCCTAAGACTCCAGAGAAAATGCAAAATTACGAAGCTATTATCAGGGTTTGCTTCAATTATACAAATTATTTCCAAATTCTAAATAGCAAAAATATAGCTAGTGGAAGCATTACTGAAATATTAGTTACATAAGAGTATTTCGCAGCCTAAACTTAGTGCAGAAATATCTCCTACTAAACGATTACTTTATCTGTCAGTCTTTAAATTATTTTAAAATCTTATATTTGAATTACTATCCTTACTTTCTTCTTAACCATCTTCACTTTCATAAAAGTTCTTTCATATAAGCTCGTTGTTTTCGTAAGAAGTAGAAACTAAGATTGCACTGGCCACTATTAGTGCTTTTTTTTACTGCTGCACATTCCGAGATTCTTTAAAGGATTGAATAACTATCAAGGATAATTTTCTCTAATAAATCTCAAAATTCGAGAGAATCCTAATCTTTTGTAGTATTTCCATTTTCCGACATTTCCATAGGAATGTCGTCGTAAGGAAGGATTTGATGAGCGAATGCAAGTATTTGATCTGTGAGCAATACTTTCGACTGGCACTTTTGAAGAAGTTGGTTTTAGCGACGAGTTGACTCTTTTCTAAAAAAAAATAAAAAATAAAAAAATTTATAAATGCATTATTGTATTTATAAATCTGATATGAAGAAGGGAATCAAAGGTATTTTATTTACCTTCGGCATAGCAGATGCAATTAGTTCATCCAACCTTAGATTTTCTTCCAAAGTCAAACTATTCCTATTTTCATTTTGTTCCGAATTTATTCTTCCTGTTCTGCAAGTATTTTCTTGAAGAGATGAAGGGGATGAATGACAACCATAGGGCAGCATCCGATTCTGTGAAATGTTGTCTAGGACTCTTCCTGATGAGCTTCGATGGAAGGGTAGAGTTGATTGTTTCTAAAAGTTAAAGATTTTTATGGTATGAATATTTACAATATGACTAATTTTGTTTTATTTAAAATAAGAAAAGTTATTGAACCTTTGGCATTGCGGATTCTATCAACTGGTCCAATTTAAAATTATCTTCTTCCGTCATGCTGATAGTGTCATCTTCAAATTCTGGTTTTACTCTATCGGATCTGAACAAAGTCTGTCGGGTTGAATTATAGGTAGGACGAACATAAGAGTTTGGCTTGTTAGATTGGTTGTCCTGGTCTTTTGGCGGGGCATTTTGCAATTCGTGGTTCATTCGTTTCTGAAAATTTATTTGCCATCTAAGTTTACATAGCTAACTTCATTAATATAATAATCAATTAATAAATAAAACTATCAGAGATGAAAATCTAACCTTGTTCGATTGAATTAATTGATCAAGCCTCATGTTTTCCTCCTGCGAAAAGGCAAAACCACTCATAGATTCCTGAGTTACTATCTGTTTGAATGGTTGCTGACACAAAGGAGGAAGGCAGGCATCACTATAAGGATTTGATCTTCCAAGAATATTCACTGGTGATGATCTCGACGAGAGGCTTAATCTTTTCTACAAATTAAAATTAATACTTTATTTTGGAAAGAAAGGTTCATAAAGGTTTAAAATATGTTTTTGAATTTAAAAATTACTTTTGGCATTACCGATTCAGACAACAGATCAATTCTGGTATTCTCTTCGATAAACTCACTGTTCAAATCTCTACTTAATATAATCTCAGAATGACTTGGAGAATGCAGCTTTCTCGATGGAGAATTATAATTTGATTTGTTCATTAGTAATTTTGGTGAGGCTGATGGAGTAGGAGATAATGCATTTTGTCTCTAAAAAAATGAAAAGGGTTTAAGATTATTTGTTCATTAAAATAATCAAGAATTACGAAGGTTTCGGGGATAGTGAAAAATGTTACCTTCGGCATAGCAGATTCAATCAACTGATCCAGTTTAATATTTTCTTCCTCTGTTAGACTGAGCCTATCTTCGGATGGAGTAGGCGACGGACTGTCTTTAAATGTTTTCTGCAACATAGTAGGTGTCGAAGATCTTCCACAAGGATTTGTTCTATAAAATTCAGTCGTATTCTCTGGTGAAGGGGATCTTAGAGATCTTGGAGAGCTCGGAGTAGATGGATAAATTTTAATATCTTCTTCAGATGGCACAGGGGAAGATATTTCAATTTTACAAGCTGTTTGTAAAGACGTGGTTGAACGATTTTTAAGTGATGCTTTAGGTGAGGATGGCATTGATGGAGACTCTATTGATTGATGTGGTTTATTCCCTTCTTCCGTAGAACTATTTTCACCTTCCGAGAGAGCAGGAGATGCTCTTTTCAAACTTTGCTCGGATCTTGTGGGTGAAGTTGAGTCATTTAAACGCCTCTGTTAAAAAAATTGGTAAAGAAGATGATGAGAATTTTTTAAAACCTAACAAGATCTTAGAAATCTTATCTAGTCACCTTTGGCATTGCGGATTCGATCAACTGATCCAGTTTATTATTTTCTTCTTCGGTAAGACTAACACTATCATCAGAATGAGCATCGAGGGAAGTATTCTGTCCCAAGTCTCTCGGTGGTTGAGGAGTGTTTCCTCTTTTAAAAACAAACTCTGGGTGATCACTTGATTGAACCTAAACAAAAATCTCAAGTTATCTCATCATATTATGTAAAAATTTAGTTCTTGATAAAATTGATTTAAACCTTTCTATTTTCAGATTCAACTCGTTCTTCGAAAGCTTCATTATCCCTCGAAGAATTTGAACTCTCGTCTGATGATTTGGGACTTGCTTCATCCTCTGCATTTTCTTTTTCATCCAAAACACTCGGCAAAGAAAATGCAGATAAATTAGAAACTGACCCATCTGGTGTATCTTCGGTGCAATAAACATGAATTGAATCGGAAGATATAAGATCAACTCTTGCAGTTACTGCTGCAGGATCTAGCCTGTCTAAAGTAAAACTGGTTTCAAACCTTCTGAGATTAGAAGGCTGTGAAAGTAAGGTCGATTTCTGAGCTAAGTCTTTATTATTTTGATGAAGATCATCAATATCTTCTCTTTCTTCTCCTGCTTCTTGTTCTTCTTCAGGAAGGTGATCATTTTCAGCACATGTAGGCGAATTCCCTGAGTAATTGTTAGTTTCAGGAACAATGGACGTTTTTTCTATCAATCTGAATCTTAAGTCTCTCGGCTCATCATCAATGGTTAAGGAGCTAAGACTCGTCGCTGCTGAGAATCCAAACGGTGTTGATTCTTCTTTAAAGGCTGACATCTCGTCCTCAAAGACACTTCTTTTTGTTAAGTGCATTTTACTAAATGCTAAAATATAAATAAATTTCGAGAAAATGAAATGAGTTGAAATACAATTCTTTTAATTATCAATCCTAACAGGAATATATATGTATATATTAATTTAGACGAAGTCTAAATTACAGACGCTAACCGGAATACCTTACGTCTAGCTAGAGAGATTCATTCAATAACAAAAAGAAAGAGTTAAATTATTTAATATTCACTTCACTGCTTATTATCAAAACAAAAATTTCATTCATAATTTTGAAAAGAAAAATCATTTCTTTGTTTAATTAAATATTACTTACACCCGGGCCGACATCCTCCATTGATATTTACAACCACAACCCACCACAACCTATTCAATATTATGGGGGTGTGTGGAAATAATGTGCAGCGCATGCGCTTTTTTAACGCATGCGTAAAATTTTATAATTTCAAAAATTATCTGTCACCAATAAAAAATGGTTCAAAATCAATGTTTGTATGATTTTTTTTGGCTCCCGTGGAATTATAATTACATATTTAAAATGAAATTGTGAAAACAGGACGCGAGAGAGAAAGATCATTCAAAATTAGAGCTCGGCATTTAAATCTTTTAAAGTTTAAAAAATGTCAATTAGCAATTAAAATTAAATAATTTAAAAAAAAGATAAAACTACAATAAAACTTACATTGATTCTGGAAAGAGTGTCTCGCTTCGACCTGAGCTTTTTTTCCTGAATCGGAGGGAGGAGTCTTATGATGTCGTGGACTCGGTGGAACAGTTTGAGTCGGAGAATCTGGCAATTCGCTTGGAGAAACAACTCCACTCGTCATGCGGCTGATTTCAAAGATTCCAAGTGATTAGCCTGGTAAATTAATCTTTATAGACAAAATTTCAAAATTATATACCTAAAATCACTGATGCCGGAACTGAGATCATCTCGCATGGAATGTTGTTCAAATCCACTAAGAGATCCCAAAGAACTGCATCTTGAAAACATCAACGGCGTTTGGTCAGTGTAGTTATTTTCCCCTCTGAATGTCACCATTTTTCCTGAGAACCAAGTGTAATATTAAAAAGAATAGAATTTATGTAACCAGTTTAAGGAACAATTTTTCTGTGTGAATAAATCAAAATCCCACCTTCTTTATCAACATTACGACTTTCATTCTTCTCCCTCTCTCCACTCGTAGAACATCTTTTCTCTGTACTATCCTCAGCACTTGTATCTTCTCTTTCCAAAGGATGGCAAACCAAATCGTTCCCTCCTGCTTCTTCCGAAACGACTTCTATATTCACATTTTGAGTAATCATCGCACTTCCCAAAGAACTGAGAGAACTAACTCTCGAGAAACAATGCGGTGTTCCTTCAACACAGTAGCTAACTAGTTTCTCAGATAAATTAATATCAGTATTCAATAAATGCTCCCCCTCTTCGACCATCTCTTTCGATTCATCGAACTGCAAATTTTTAGAAACAGAATCCGAATTCTTACTTCTCAGATCCATCTTCTTTGAAAATTTCTTGAAAAATTCTCCCTCTTTAGGATCCTCGACTCTTAAGTCTGACATGGAAGTCGCTGTTGAAAAATTGAAAGGAGTCTGATAGGGAGTTCCTTCTGTACAATAAGTCTTAACAGTGTCTTCTTGTTCGTTTCTAGGAAAATATTCAGGATTGCTCTTCTCATCTTCGTCATCAGTATCATCCTCAGCATATCGCAAACTGTAATCAGTCGGTTGATCTAAATCCGTTTCCACGTAATCCCCGAATATATGCACTTTATCTTCATCATCAGAAAACTCTTTCTTTGACGATCTCTCATCCTGAGACTCCATAATATTATTCTGAGAGGCATTTCTTTCGGAATATTTCTTACTGTAATCAACAGGCTGGTCATTAATATCTTCATCACAAGTGGAATCAGAAGGACATTTGTTTATGAAAGATTGGTAAGGTTTTTCAAAGGAGGAATTTGATTCCTCGGCACAAGCAGAGTCTTCGTCGTGATTTTCTTCGACTGGAGAACAAACACGAGGCATATCTGGTGGTGAATTCCAAGGAACGTCTGTTGGAGATCTAAAACTTTCTTTTGTTTCTCTGTACTCACAAGTTTCGCTTGTCAATCTGATACAGAATTTAAGCTTTTTTCCGGGTTCGGAGGATATGTAAGCAGTGGGAATTGATCGCGACTTATTTATGGGACGATCTTGAGAGGAATAAGTTCGTCTTGAATCTATTGAAACGAATCCTCGATCGTAGCGATACATCGATTCCCCAAAAAGGTTCTTTTTTACACAACCACCTTTTGATACGTCGAGATCGACGTGAGCACGAGCACCGAGAGAATCTCTTTTTCGGGAGATCATTGACGAATTATCGTCCACTTCTAGTGGTTTCCGAACTCTGTTTTCTTGACTAAAATTTCCATTAGCCCCTTTTGCAGCCTGCAAATTTCTAAGCGCCGCGCTCGCTCCCATAGAAATCATTTTATGTTTAGAACCTGCTAAATTCTTCAGTAAAGGAATCGCACCTAACTCCCACAAAGTTTTCTGATCTTGAGGACACCAAGCCGACAAATTCCATAAAGTGCCACACGCATTACTAATCACAGTCAAACTCGGAGATTTAAGATGCTTAATGAGAATTGGAATACAGTTTTTCTGCCTCAAAATAGCCCTATAATCCTCCTTCACTGCAATATGACTTGAAACATTTCTAAGTATTCCCCCAGCATTTTCTGCTATTGCAAGACCTTTCGTAGGTGAATCGTAAAGTAGCGTGTTCACTAGAAAAGCGAGAGCACCTTCAACAGCACATATTTCAGCTTTATTAGCTGCACAGTGAGCAGAAAGATTCCAAAGAGCGGAAAGTATGATCTTTAAACAATTTTCTTTTCTGCAACGCATGGCCGCTCTCATCAATCCACTTACTACTCCTGTTTCTCTCAAAGCTTGTTTGCTTTCACTTTCTGCTCTCCAGGATAAATTTGAGAAAACGCTCGCTGTAACTTGTCGCAATTCTTCGCAAGGACTGAATAATTGTTTGACCCAGACTTTTAAAAAGTCTCGGAAGGAACAGAGTAGGACTTTATTAGCACTGTCGCCGATAATTAAACTTGCCAGGGTCATTCCTGAATCTCTTCGAAGCGCAATACAATCACGTTCGTTAGTTTCAGAACCATGAGCTGCATGTTCACATTCTATGAGTTCTGCTATTGTCTGTAATCCACCGAGGTAGCATATGGTGCGGTGGTAATTTTCGTTGAAGGATAATTTCATCAAGGATGTCATTGTCGCATTTGGATGTTTGTTGGGATTATCTGAAAGTTGAAAAAAATTTGCATTTATCCTAGGTATATAAATAGCCAAATATTTATACAATATAATTAAAAGACGTTATTTTAGCTTCCAACAGAAAGATGAGATGATTAAGCTTATAGAGCAAAGTTTGTATACCTGGAACAAAACCAGCATTGACAACCATTCTTAGCATTTCGCAGTAGTCCCTCAACTCTTCCAATAGTTCGAGAATATGTTGTTCTCGTCCCTTCTTGTCATCAAAGGCGTGTATAATATTTCGGAGAGCGTCAGAGGCTCCTCCTCGTATGACAGGACTCTGGTCTCGTGAGTGTATTAATTGAACTAAAAAGGGTACACAATCTGGAAAAAATATTATGAATTAGAAGCAATTTAAAGTTATAGATTGATACAAGTTTTAAATTGTTAATTATGTAAAAACTTACTGGTTTCTTTCATTTCAGCACGCCTTTCTTCTCGATCTTCTAACCACCTTCCATGATTCGAATTCCGAGATCTGTGTTGTGGAGTATTAGCTTCTGGATGGTTTTCTTCATTTATACTCGAATCTCTACTGTCGTTTAGGGAGATCTGAACAATCAAAGCCAATTGAATTAGAAGAAAATAATAATGCTTATTTAAATATACTAAAAAAACTGAAATAATTTAAAAACTAATTAAGATTCAAACACAAGAAAAAAAATATAACTAGAACTCTAAAAGGTTCAATAATAAAATGAATTAAATTAATAAAGTATTATACACAAGATATTGAAAAGTGGAATCCTAACCTCTGAAGAACTTCGACGCCTTTCACGATACTTTGTCCACGACATTTTGCTGTCTCCTTTAAAATATTTCTTTTTACTCAAACATTTTTACCACATCTACTCACAATTTTGCACTTAAAAAACAAAAATGTAGATTTTTAAGCGAAATTAAAATTAATAAATTCGTCCTTTCCAATTGATCAGATTTTAACTGTTATATTAAAAAAGTTCCCTCTCACTTTTGACTTTTCACACTCAGAAAAGTTACTGATACCAAATTTCTGCAATAAGAACAGAAGTATCATAAGTTTATTAATACTAAATTAATAATAATTAACACTTTTCCAAAAACTCCAAGCTCTTTACAAAACAATCGTTGCACCAATCGCAACACTGTTGTCATTTTGAAAATACAGTGTTGCCATAGTTCACGCGGCAATCCCGGGCCGGGATTCCCGGCAGTAAATTTGTTTTCCTTTAATTTATTCATTATATAGATAATATTAAAAACCATTTCTGAAGTTCATAGATTCTTACAAAGAACGTAATTCATCTACTATTGTTTACTAAAGCTGAAAACAATCATTATACTTTGCAAACAATTAAAAACGTAACATAATTTACATTGTATGCGTAAAAATATTCATAAAATTAATTTTTATTATTATTAAAAAATGTGTAATTTGTATAAATTAATCTATTTTTGAGTCTAACGCCTAATGAAGTTAATTATAGTGATAGTGAAAAGGGAGCTAAAAATAAAATCATATATGTTATTGCTTTACGCCTAGCATCAGGCAACCCGACTCCTTCGCAATATAGTTTCGGAATCAGAAGCTTTTTGTGCATGATGTTGTGATTCTGGTTTTGTTCTTTGTCAATTTTGTGATGTTTCGGCGGTGACTATCGGTCCGCGAACCAATAGATGTGATTATTTAGCACATATGATTAAAAATTGTGTAAGTGTAAAGCCTCAAAAGTGGACGAAATTTGACAAAATGCTTGTCAAAATCAGGAGTTGTTCGGAGTAATTGTTGTCTTCTGAAACTATTTTTAGACTTTCTAATTTCTACTGTTTTTCAACGCCTTTGACGTAATGGATGGTCAAGAAAATGAAGAATAAAATGCCACCGTTTCGCAGGAAAAAGAGCGGAAAGTCCTTTCCAGTCAAAGTCTGTACGCTAGATGCGGAATTGGAATTCAATTTGGAGGTTAGAATCCCAAGTTTATAATTTTCTATGACAAATATACGACGAGGTTTGCTGCGGGCTTTGGGCGTGATGTGTATGGTGTGTAATCAGCAGAACTATTAGAAGGCATATTCTTTCGTTAGAGTTTTTAATTTTTATTGAAACATTTAGAAAATGAAAAAAAAAATCTGTAAGGAAATTGAAAATTCCGTATATATTTTCTATTAACAAGTTTATTTACTTTCAATTATATAGTAACTACTTTCTTGAGTTAATAATTTTCGTTTGATACATTTTCAGTGGAGAGCAACAGGAAGGGACTTATTCGATTTAGTTTGTCGAACAATTGGTCTCAGAGAAACATGGTATTTTGGATTACAATACGAAGACGCAAAAGGTTTTATATCATGGCTAAAACTTGACAAAAAGGGTAAATATTCTTTAACTTGAAACAGCACTAACGAAATAAATCTATGATTTTACTACAGAGGTTCTTGCAAAATATTTTTTCCAACTTTCGATCTTTCAAAATCTCAGTAGATTCATACAACTAATTTATAATCGTAACATTTAATTCCAGTACAAGATCAAGGTATCTCTCAACAGCCAACGACGCCATTTATGTTCTTGGCGAAATTTTATCCAGAAGACGTAGCTGAAGAACTGGTTCAAGAAGTCACCCAACATTTAGTTTACCTTCAAGTTAAGCAAGCGATTCTTTCAATGGATATTTACTGTCCACCGGAAGCTTCCGTATTGCTTGCTTCCTATGCAGTCCAAGCAAAGGTGATTTAAATATTTAACATCAATTTTTATGTAAAATGTGGTTACTCTAAAATACGATCTTTTAGTATGGAGACTACGATGAAGTAACGTTTCGACCGGGAACGTTAGCTGGTGAAGCTCTTCTTCCGCAAAGAGTGATCGATCAGTATCAAATGACTCCCGAAATGTGGGAGGACCGAATTAAGATTTGGTATGCTGATCATCGAGGAATGTCTCGCGATGAAGCAGAAATGGAGTATTTAAAAATCACTCAGGACCTCGATATGTACGGTGTTAATTACTTTCCTATTAGCGTGAGTATACGTAATTTATTTAGTAATAATAATGCAATTATTACCTTAAATTATTATGAAATTAAGTCAGTGATGGATACAGTCTCAATAAATAGGATAAAAATGCTTGTGTTGCAGAATAAGAAGGAGACCGACTTGTGGCTGGGAGTGACCGCTCTGGGTTTGAACATTTACGAAAAGGAAAACAAGCTGACGCCTAGGACGACCTTCACGTGGTCCGAGATCCGACACATTAGCTTCGATGACAAGAAATTTGTGATAAAGCCGGTGGAGAAGTCCTCGCCAAACTTTGTCTTCTTCTCGCAGAAAGTTCGGATGAACAAACTGGTAAAGAAAAAATCTGATGTTGGCAGCTGGGTGAAGGGAATGGTAGTTTTAGGGTTGGAGGAGCGTAATAGTGACAAAGCTGCTCGCATATTATTTGTTAAGATTCTGGACCTGTGTATTGGCAACCATGATCTGTTCATGCGGAGGCGCAAACCCGACTCGATGGAGGTCCAGCAGATGAAGGCCCAGGCTAAGGAAGAAAAATCTAGGTAACTGATTCTCTTATTGTATGTCTCCAAATTTTAATTGAAAACTGAATGTAATTCCTTTTTATTGGTGTGGTTTTCAAACTTGTATTTTCATGTATCGATGTTGTACTGAAAATTGATACGAGGAAGCAAAACCGCTTATTAATTTTTGAAAGTGTTTTTTTTGAATTATATAATAGCATGCCCGAAATATCTTTATTTTAGAATTAAATATTTAGAGTTTAGTAATCTCCTTAACTCGATGACGACAAATTTTGAATGAAGCGAGGTACGTAAATACTCTTCTGCATCTTTTATGAATTATGGAAGATATAAAAAATTATAAATACTAATTGTATTGTGGATTCTCAATCATCTTTTAAAATTATTGCATGGCCTAATTATTTTACGGTTATATAAGAAATTATGAATATATTCTCTGTAATAGAAATGTGGTTCTGTTATGGTAGGAGGCAGATTGAAAGAAATAAATTAGCCCGCGAAAAGCAACTCAGAGAAGCTGCCGAAAGGGAAAAGTCTGCAATGGAGCAGCGACTTATGCAGTATCAAGAAGAAATCCGATTGGCGAACGAAGCTCTCGTAAGTTACTGAATGAATAAAATATTTAAATTTCTTATTCAAAATGAAAACTTCAAATATATTAATCGATTTGACAGAGACGGTCTGAGGAAACTGCAGACCTTCTTGCAGAGAAGAGTCGAGTAGCAGAAGAAGAAGCGATGCTACTAAGTCAAAAAGCTTCAGAAGCAGAACAGGAGATAACACGAATTAGACTGAATAACATGAAAACTGAAGAAGAAAAAGTTCACCTGGAAAGGAAGACCAGGGAGGCGGAATTGCTCACCGAAAGACTCGTTCAAGAGTCTGAAAGAAGAGCAGTTGAGGCTGAAAAATTAAAGGATGAGTTGCTTCGCGCTCGTATTGCAGAAAAAGAGGCTAAAGAAAAATTACTTGCTTTCCTTAGCAGAAACACTTATGCAAATGCGGTAAGTTATCTTAAATTTTTTCAAACTAAAAGGATTCAATGCTCTAAATATTCATTATAATAATTATAATTACCCCTTTGAAGGCTGCATCACATATGTTCCCCTCAACGCAAGTCTTACCCTCAGATTTGCAAGCGGATTTGCAAAATATGGAGATGGATGCCGAACCTTTATCCCCAGACCTTACATCTTATGATTTAATCGCCGATGGAGACGTCGAACAGATAACGATTGAAATCGAAAAAGAACGAATTGATTACCATGAAAAAAGCAGAAATTTGCAGGAACAATTGAAAGGTATAAAGTCGGAAATTGAGCTCATGAAAGTTGGGGAGAAACAATGCGAATTGGACCAGCTTCATGAAGAACAAGTGAGGCTTGGAGAAAATAAATATAGTACGCTCAAGAAAGTCAAATCGGGTTCGACGAAAGCCAGGGTTGCGTTTTTCGAGGAGCTCTGAGCTGTTGGTAAAAATCTAAGATCGATGAAACACGTGATATAGAAGTTATATGACAAGCCTTACGCAGCTTTTATGACTGAAAGCTTTCTCTTTTCCGTAATCGCTTCTAGTGAATCGTTAGAAATGCGCGAGAGTGGCGAAAATGTAAGCGATATGGTCCTCAATTTTTATATGTAAAGAGACATTTCGCACAATCGTGAAATTCCGAGCCAACAATGCCTTAAATTTGGCTTTTTAAAAAACTACGATCGTCAATTAAGCGGCACTATGAAATATATTACAAATTTTTTAAAAATCATTCTTCAGTAGTCACTTAACAATTCATCGAGTTAATCTTGTTCTTTCGGTATTCCGAGTCTGAGTTTTTAAACGGAACGTTTTGTTGATTCTTTTACTATCGTAGTTATTTTAGATGTAAAGTACGATCAGCAGCTCGCCATATTCTCACATGCGATAGATTGTACGATAGCAGTTTGTAAATTTAAAGATGTCTACGAAAAGTCATTAGTAGTTTTATCAATACTCGTATTGAAATACGAATTGTCAATATGGTTTTTATTTTATGATGTTTAGAATAATTTGTACGTTCACAACAACGGAAAGTTATTTTTTATCAATTTAATTATAACTTGATGCTAAGAAGTGCCTTGTAATCTTTGAGAGTACATAAATTGCTTAGAATCGAAATTAAATGACTGAGAATTAAAAAAAAAAAAAAAAAACGCTTGAAAATTTGCCTTGTTCGACTTGAAATATTTTTTACTCAAGTTCGAAATCTGGAAAAATATTAAGTACGTAAGTTGAGTAGGAAATAGGTTCAGACACTTAAAAAAAAATTTTAGTTACGTCGCAGACATTGACCATTGTAATAAACAGAGCAACAAAATCTATTTTTTATTCTTTTACAAAATATATGTATATTTAAGTTATACCGACATTCAGTATGTTATTTTACTGTACATAGAGGCGAATCAGGTCGTCCTCTGTAACTGGATAATTTGTGACAGGACATTTTCCATACCTTTGTATCACAGGTAAAATGCATTGATAGCAAAAAATGTATCTGAAAAATAAAATTTACATATTACACGATAAGTGTTTCACTTTTTAAAAAGTCTTTTTTGAATATGTATTGAAAAAAGTTACCCTGATGTGGCGAGAGCTGTACGAGTTCGGAATGCATTTTGACAAATTGGACACAAGCCTTTGAGTCTTTTGGCTTTCTCAGGAATCTGTAATTTGAAATCATTACCATTATTTCCGAAAATGTTTGCGCTTTTGTTTTTTTTTCTTTTATTTAAAAACTTACGCTTGGAGGCACTGGAGTTGGAAGATCAGTCAGACTCTTGTCGTAATTTTCATTACTCCACCATTGTATAAATCGAAGAAAAAATGCCCCAATCTCCAGAGATTTGGTAGCAACTTCTTCCAAAATAGTTCCACTATCACTCCAAGTGAAAGTTCCATCTTTTATTTTGTACAAAAGATCTGTAATTACTACAGTTGGTCTCACAAAGGAATAAGTAAGTGTTACTGATATTAATCGTAATAACGGTGATGGATAATTCGATTTTCCAGATATATAGAGGAACATATTCAGTAATATTGCGAGCTCTTTTTCAACATCACAGACTGTGTAAACTTTTATGAGACCTGTTATCAAGTTCTTTTTCCATTTCTGTAAATAAAAATATCAGATAGAATTTAATGACTCACTCGAAATTTGAAAAACTTAGGACTTTATTTTTAGAAATAAAAATTTTATACTCACTGGAATAACGTTAGAAATTTCTTCATCTGTGTATTTTCTTTTTAAGGTCTCGAGTTTTTTATTTAAGTACGGAAAAAGTACTAGTAAAATTAAAGAGGCTATTTTTTGTTTTCTACTTAAAATGGAAGTGTTGTTATTATCAGTCAAAGACATTCTTTTTAGACCGTAAAATTTTTCAGAGAAAGAGGCATCTGAAATTTTGAAAAATTTTAGTATAATATGAGCTTTAATATAAACTTTTATACCTTTTATTTGTTTAAATCATGTACATAAAAAGAATTTGCACTAACTGTGGTGATTCAGGTAATAACTCTGTAAGGCAGTATTTAAAAGAAGGAATGCTTCGTCATTCCATCTAAGCAACCATCTGTACTTTTCAGGATTACATCCTGCTAAAACCTGTCATAATTAAATTGAAAAAGTTAGATGCAAATTTTTATTTGTATTATTGGTATACTGTAAAGCTTTCAACGATGTGTATTTTAAGTTGTCCATTTTTTAATGGTTTAAATATGAAATTACAAAATTGATAACGACTGACATTTTTACCATTTATTATACTTTATACGATAATAAAAAAAAATACATTTTTTAAAATTGTACATACGTCATTGTAGAATTCGTTTATAAATTTAAAAAATCTATAATATAATATACAATATTTTAGTTTCTTTTATAAAATTTGTCTTTTAAAGTCTTTTTCATATTTTAAATGTTTAAAAACTACAAAATATGTAAACATAAGAAGATAACCTTACCGAAACAAGTTTACTAAACGCAGGTTCGAGAATAGATGCTAAAGATTCTTGAGCAATAATTTCAAAAAGGGAAGGTCTTATATAAGCAGTTCCTGTTAAATTAACTCCTTTTTCACCCATGATTTTCTTGCTTATTTCAATTATTATCTAATGGCTTGTTTCTTGTTATATATATAACATGAAAATCAATGAAAATGAACTTATGAACTTCCACGATTTCCACATTTCAGTTGTTTTCAGCAGACATCATCAACTCATCACCGAGTGAAGTCAAAAGTGTGAAGTTAGCTGCATATCGTTGAAAAAAAACAATATTTTTGACATTTAATTGACAGAAAACAGCTGATCAGGTATATTGACGCCATTACATACAAATATGTTACAAAATATTAAAAACATTAAAATCGATTGTTGTCATTAATCATATGGCCTGAAAATAAATCACTTTCTAGTTTTTAAAATACATAAAAGTATAAAAGGTATAATGATTTAATTCTGTTAAGTGAGGTTATGTTCACTAGATTTTTTGCACTTTTTACTTTTTCTATCTCACATTTATAGATTTAATCACAGGTACATTTTCAAAGTTATTTTCCATTACTTGAATATGAAATTAATCTTTAACTAGCATTCTAGAATTGATTCTATTTAAAATATTGTAAAATCAACTAACTAATTTTTTTAAAAATATACATTTTCGTGCCTTAACAGGTTGCTTTTGACATCAGTACCACCAACCGCGAAATCTATGTATTTGATTTTCGGTTTATTCAACAAAATTCCCCAATAGCATTGAACAAAAACTCCAGTTTCTAAATTGTTCTCAAATAATTTCTCCATTCTTTCACATATATAAAAATCATTTTTAAAAAAGGCTATAAAATTGCTTAATTAATTTTTTTAGCATCTGACCCGAGAGATGTCATGAAGTGGATTGCAAGGTTGGCAAACCTGTTCACAGTCATCCTTACTATCTCTTTTCACCCCGGTTTTCGAAGTCGCCTTCATTGACGGCTCTTAACCATCTTGTGGATGTAACCGTGAATAATTGTTCGAGGAATAATGCACGTGAAAAAACAGTTCATAATATTGGCAAAAATGTGCAGGTGTCTGGACGTGGCAACCAGTGAAATGTGATAAAATGGGTGCACGTAACATCGAGCAAGGTTACTCTGAAGATTAAGAGATGTGGATTAGGCTAATTTTGATTGGGAGTTCGTTAATCGGTGAAAACCGAGACTAGCTGTAATATTTGGTGGATAATTGAAGAAAAACCGGTAAAGTTTCACCGGGTGAGCATTTCGATGGGTATTTGATGTGATGGGAGTGCCTGCGAGGGGAGCCTTGGCGGCGTTCGTGGTCTTAACCGCGTTCGCCGTTTATCTCAATAGTTTGAGCTGTGGTTTCGTCTTTGACGATATTTCTGCAATCAAAGATAATCGAGATCTGAGGCCTCATACCCCTGTGAAAAATGTGTTTTATAACGATTTCTGGGGCACGCCAATGCATAAGGTAAGCTAGTGTATCAACTCTGGCGCCATTGTCGCGCGTGCGGCGCGGCGCCAAAGGCTATTTGGCATCCGTGTATTGATCCGGTATTGTCGTCCCTGTTCCTGTCCTGATTCGTTTCCTTCTGAATTCTGATTCATTTCCTTTCATTTCGGATTTAGGATGACGGACCTGGATTCAGAATTTTGATCTGAGATGCATATGTAATTTTTTATGGATTTTTAGGTGACGGGAAATTTTTAATGTATATTCAAAATCGACGAGTTGGGATTGTCAGTCTTTTGTTTTTGTCGTTTATTATTTTAAAATAGATTCAGTATTGTTGATAACTACTCATGACAATTCCGTGCAAATGGGATTCCCAAATGAAAACAAAATCGATGGGAAGACAACTTTATTGTAAAATGCTTTCTGAAGAAGGGGCATTTCAAAAATTATAAAAAGACTCACAAATCTGCCGGGATTTAAAGCGATTGTAAGGATTTAAAAAGATTTTAAAGGATGTCATATAATTTCAATGAATTTTGTTTGGCTTTAAAGATTTTAACGCGATTTTAAAGGATATTTTACGGAATTTTAAAGATGTCAAGAGATTTCCTGGAATTTAAAATTTGTTCTATCGATTTTATAAGATTTTAAGCGATTTACGAGATTTGAAAGGATTTCAAGGAATTTCGAAAGATTTTGCGAATTCTTATGAGATTTAAAAGAATTTCATTAATTTTAAAAGAGCAGCATTTTTTAAAAGGTTTTCAAGAGATAAGATATTGTGCTTTTTAAATGCTTATATTGTTTTCTTACCACACAAGCATTATAATTTTATACTAAATTACATTACATTAAAATAATATTCTGATTGTGATTTAATAAGTCTAAATATGCGAATATCCTGAATACTTTCCTCCGACCCAAGTACCACTTATTAAATTTAAAAGTAAAATTTACGAAGAAGGAATTTTATAAAATTGAAAAGTTCCTGTGCTAAAAAAGTTTAATTCCGAACTTTATTCAAACAGGAACAATCTCACAAATCATACAGACCACTCTGCGTTCTCACGTTCCGTTGGAATTACCTGATTCATCAACTTGATCCAATGGGATATCATCTGCTTAACGTGATCCTCCATGTCGGCGTATGCCTCTTATATTTTAGGTTTGAATTTTAACATGTAAAAATTGAAAATCAACATAACTCTTAAAAATCTGCAAATTAAATTAATAAATTTCAATTTACAGGACGTGCTTGATGTTTTTATCAGACTTAGCAAGTTTTGTATCCGCTATGTTATTCGCAGTACATCCCATACACACAGAGGCTGTAAGTAAAAGACACTGAACATTTCTACAAATAATTGTAAACCCATGATATAATATTCTTCTATTGCAAAAATTTTTCTGTAGGTGACGGGCGTCGTTGGAAGAGCAGAGACATTATCATCTTTGTTTTATCTCGCAGCTCTCATAACATATACTAAATGTTGTAAAAGTAAAAGGTCTACTGGTTGGCAGTCTTTGTTATTGTCAATGTTTTTCGTCTTCATTGCAATGCTTTGTAAAGAGCAGGGAATTACAGCAACCGCAGTCTGTGTTCTCTATGAAATTTTTGTCGTACAAAGGGTAATTGGAAATTCCTTTTGAGCATAAAACCTCAAATCGTAGAGTTTGCTCTAATTAGCATTTTCGTTTTCGCAGGTGAGAGCTTTGGATATAGTTTTAGCGATTAAGTCAACGTTTGATGGTAAAAAAATTTCTCCGACATGGTCTAACGAGGGTACAAAACGTTTGATGGCTCTTACAGTCGTTACGTTTAGTCTTCTTATTTTAAGACTACATGTGATGGGTTCAAAGTTGCCTATATTTACCAGGTAAATATACCAAAGACATTTTATATTCTGTATTTAGAACTCTAACTTAAAGAATAATTTTTTTTTAGATTTGACAATCCAGCTTCCGTGACTTCGACGCCGACGAGACAACTGACGTACAATTATCTCGCGGCGGTAAACTTACGACTCTTATTTCTTCCAGTAGATCTCTGTTGTGATTGGACAATGGGAACGATTCCCTTGGTTGAAAGTTTTACAGATCCACGAAATCTCGCGATTATTGCGACTTATGGCATTATTATTGGACTTCTTGTCACTGCAGTTCTAACTCGTAACAGACAGACTTCGGTCGTTATTATAATGGTAAGAAGATTCAGTGGAAAACTTTTCTCAGTCGTAAAATAAAGTTTAACATAGAAAAGTTTTCTAGCAAAGTTATTCTTTTCAGAGCCTAGCGATGATGATTCTCCCATTTTTGCCAGCATCAAATCTCTTCTTCCCAGTTGGATTTGTGATTGCCGAAAGAGTCCTCTACGCACCTTCAATGGGTTTTTGTATGCTCATTGGATATGGCTGGAGCATTTTTTGTGAGAGAAAGTCTAAGAAGTTATCTACATTTTTGATACTTACAATATTGGCGACTCATGCCACGAAGACATTTATAAGAAATTATGATTGGTTGGACGAATATTCGATATTCATGTCTGGACTGAGAGTCAACGACAGAAACGCTAAGCTCTTCAATAATGTTGGACATGCGCTAGAAAGTCAAGGACGATTTAAGGAAGCTTTAAACTTCTTCAATATGGCTGTGACGGTTCAAGGTGATGATATTGGTGCGCACATTAATGTAGGAAGGACCTACAACCATTTGAAAATGTTCAAGGAAGCTGAAGATGCTTACCTTAAGGTATTTTCATTATTTTTAATGATTTTCAATCTCTGAAACAATGTATTGAAACATATTCTTTTATTTTAGGCCAAGTCGCTTTTACCAAAAGCGAAACCTGGCGAGTCTTACCAAGCTCGGATCGCCCCGAATCATTTGAACGTTTTCGTCAATCTAGCTAATCTTATCGCCAAAAACGCCACAAGATTGGAGGAAGCCGATTTGCTCTACAGACAAGCAATCAGCATGCGAGCAGATTATACGCAGGCTTACATCAATCGTGGCGATGTTTTAATTAAGCTTAATCGCACAAAAGAGGCGCAGGAAGTTTACGAACGAGCGCTTTTCTACGACAGCAATAATCCTGATATTTACTACAATGTATGTAACTTTTTAAAGCATTATTTCTGAAATCGTTAAAATGCGCCACAAGAAACAATTTTTTCTATTTTAGCTGGGAGTAGTGTTTCTTGAACAAGGAAAAGCTTCTCAAGCCCTTGCTTATTTGGACAAAGCGCTCGAATTTGATCCAGAGCATGAGCAAGCCCTATTGAATTCTGCAATACTTCTGCAGGAATTGGGACGAGCCGAACTCAGAAAAGTCGCTAGAGAAAGGCTCTTAAAATTACTGAGAAAGGTCAACACTATCGTTTTTATTTTCAAGAAATAAATTATTTCAGAATTTTATGGTCGAGATAATAATTTCTCTTATTTTATTTGTGTTGCAGGATTCCAATAATGAAAGGGTGCACTTCAATCTGGGAATGCTCGCAATGGACGATCACGACAGCGAAAGTGCGGAACGTTGGTTTCGGAATGCAGTTGCTCTGAAGGAAGATTTCAGATCTGCACTTTTCAACTTGGCTCTTTTACTTGCTGATGAACAACGTCCACTCGAAGCAGCTCCTTTTCTGAATCAACTAGTCAGATTTCATCCCGATCACGTGAAGGGCTTAATTCTCCTTGGGGATATTTACATCAACAATATTAAGGACTTGGACGCTGCTGAGAATGTAACTCTAGTTTAAAAATTGAAGAAATAGAGTATTTTACATCTTCTAAGATATCTTTTCTTTCAGTGTTATCGTCGAATTCTGCAACTGGACCCGACAAATATCCAAGGTCTGCACAATCTCTGTGTTGTGATGGTGGAACGTGGGAAATTGGATCTGGCAGCTCAATGTCTTGAACGTGCAGCAACCTTGGCACCTCAGCAGGACTATGTCCATCGGCATTTGGCGATCGTCAAGGCTCGAATAACTCGTCTTCCACCGGAACAACGCGACACCCAAATACTGGAAGACTCCTTCTGGGAAGGCAACACCTTCGACGAACCGGCCGTCGGTCAGTTTCTAGAAAAGACCGATTCCGTGTTCTTGAATCACGCAGTTGTTCAGAATGTAGGAAACAAACCGAACGCCGAAAATCCAAATAATCGTATTATAAACTTGAAAGGTCCCCAGCCGAAGTCACCTCGTGTTCCGGACAACCTTGAGACTCAACCGAAGGTCGAGCATACCGAAGAACTGACATCAGAGGCACCCGCTATCGTGGAATCAACCACAGAAGCTGGGGTCTTGGATGATATTCTAAGCACCGATCTCACCGAATTGGAAGTCGCTAGGGTGCATGGAAAAAAGACCAAGTTGCCCAGTTCCGAGCAGTTCAATCACAGTTCTGGGAATACACATTCCGGTAGCATTAAGAAGACAAAGGTCAGTGCATTCTCATAGTATTAACGTTAACCCGCCGAATAATGTAATATTATTAATTAAATGTACTACGTCGAGGGTTACGACGGCATACACATAATAGCACCCATGTGTGAATATAAAATGAAATACAGAGTATTGTTTTATATGCTGTATAAAATAGAACGTTTTATAAAATATATTTAAAAAAATTTGATTGTTTTCCTTAACTATTAAATCCTTCTTCCATCTTGCTCCGGCGAAATTGTAGATGTTGCCACTTTACATTGATTTTGGTACTTTACTTATGGTATTTTTAATATTGAGATGAATCGACATCTGGAAAAAACAAAAGTAAAAATACATGGAAAAAAACGTAGCTGTAATTGAAAGTTATTAACAATAATTTTGTTTCAAAATATATCCAATATCAAGGAAAAAATTAGATTAATTAAAACTCACGAGAAACAGTAACTTTTAAAGACTTTTATTTAAGATTATATCATCATCTTAGAATTTTATATCGGAACAGTTTTTCGTTCTCTGATCAAGGATGTATAAACCGAAAAGTAAAATAAT
Organism: Synergus gifuensis; assembly: GCA_904066015.1. Taxonomy (NCBI): domain Eukaryota; kingdom Metazoa; phylum Arthropoda; class Insecta; order Hymenoptera; family Cynipidae; genus Synergus; species Synergus gifuensis. The sequence continues at coordinate 301,214 of CAJFCO010000180.1, read as the reverse complement.
AATTCGGATAATAAAAAAAAGCTTTAATTCTATTTATTTTCTACACTTTTTCATATTAATTTTTTGCATGCAGAATAATCAAGGGCCACTGACCCCAGATAGCATCTACCTGTTTCGTATACTTTATTACAATCGATATTTCAAGAGAGTATATATACACGTGTACATGTAGTTTTTGTCGAAAACACTAAATTTAACTGACTTTTATGGTCATTTTCCACCAGTCTGAATGCCCCTCTGTTATTACCGTCTACCACGAAAGTTTAGCCTCTGGTTTTATTCTTTTCTTTCTGTATTCTCATTCATAACATCTGTTTTCAATTCCTGAATGAAATTCCGTGAAATCTTATCTGAAATATCTATCTTATTTTAGTTTACAATTTAAAAGGAAACAACTGATGACTCAGTTGAAGGAAATATTTAAAGATCCCAACTCCTAGATGGAGATATTATTAATTGTGCATGAAAGTAAAAATAGATTTAAATATAGAACAGTGAATAATATTAGAACATCTTGATTAGAGTTTCAGGATTTAAATAAAAGGTCAAGACGTCAATCTGATTAGTTTCGGAAATATTGGTAAGCTGATGTCACAAATGATAATTATGAGGAGAAATTGGATACTTGTCGCTAAGCTGAAGTTCGACCCCTTTGTTTTCCAATTTTTACTTCCTTCTTTAATTTGGATTTTGAACGCTCAAGTGCATAAATCGAAGGACGTTCTTGATCCGGGATGAGAGTTTAAAAAGGTGAATAAATTTTGAGTAAAAAGGTCTTGAGGAGGGAAGAAATCTTTAAAATAGGATGAAATCCAATTAAGCGCCAAGGTATAATAAACTCACAGTCGACTGACTACCCCTTTTTGTGTTAGACGAACATTAGCCAAACAGTGTTTAACAGACTTGACATCCACTCAAGCAACATGTTTAATGAGCACGTCTTAGCTGCTCAACATTACCCCCGTGTTCTCGGTGCTTATAAGGGCTGACTCGACCTTTTCCTCAGCACAAGTCCTGCGCTCATTCTGCGGTAACAATCTTTACTTACAAAACAGTAAGTGAATCCTCTTCTTATACTAATTGTAAGACAGTAAATCTCAAAAAAATTTTATCCCTAAGTTTGATAAAAGCGCTGCAACGAATTGGCAACTACAAATGTCGTGATGTGGTTCTAATTGTCAACAGTTGTCAATTAACTTTGCAGCTTTTAACCACTTTTGGATAAGAATCAAAATTATAGGATACAGTCTTATTTTCTAGCAAGCTTGAAATAGAAAAAAAGCTTAGTTTCTAATTAGCATATTTTTTATATGCAATTTGATTGAATTTTCGAAAAAAACGAAAATTTTCATTTGGTTTTTTGTAAAGAAATTTGTTGCTGTTAAATAAGATAAAATATAAATATTTTTTTCGTCTTCCAGACTAAATTTCCTGTCAATTGAAAAAAAATTTACTCAATTTGATTAATTTAAGCAGGAAATGGAAATTTCCAAAACGTCGCCGGGTGAAAAGTACCCATGTGTGGGTTTTACGTAATTTTCTGAAAGTGTGGACTTTGAGGGTTAAAATTGTACAAATAGAATTTCTTCTCATAATAAAATGTTTACAAAAGCATTATTCTTTTTCAGAACAACTGAGGGACTGAAAGCAGCATTTTTTCCGGTTACCCAAACGTCTGTATTTAGCCTTCTAGGTAAGTCAAAGCATCCTCAGGAAAATGTTTGTAACTAATTTTAATTGTAACCTAATTGAGTTTTGATGCTTTTTAAAACTCTTATAATTTTTGTAAACCTTTTTGTAGAAAAATACTCTTTAATTAAGGGCGTTGGAACCAAGTGTTAATCTCAAAATTCCATTCCCCATTTTACTCAACGAAAATTATAGATAAATATTTTTTCGCTCTGTAGCGCTAATCTTTTTTCAAATATAAGACTGCGTACAGAGAGAAAAAATATTTAATTTCGATATTCTCTGCATAAAAGGAAGAATTCGAAATCTAACTTCAAAATTGAATATTTTCATTTTACTTAAAAAATATTTGCATTAGATATTTTATGGCTCTGTACGCATAATTCTAGTCAAAAATTGATTAATTCTACAGAGGGAAAAAGTTCTAAATTTAATATTTGTTGAAGAAAATGAAGAAATAGAATTTTTATATTAGAAACTCGGCTCCAACACCCTTAAGGCGTCTGGATATAAATTTACTATTAACATCATGAAGACTCAAGTTTAATGTTATTCAAGGATAAAAGTATAATATATAAATATGAAAATAGTAATATATAAATATATAAATATATATATATATATATATATATATATATATATATATATATATATATAAAATTTATTAAAATTTTTTATTTTGTTTTTCTCAAGAGCTTCTTATCGACTTTTAATTTCTCAGTGAGTTTAAACGCCTAAAGGCAGATGTCGCATACTTCCAGTTATAGTATTTACAAATGATAAATTAATAAGTTCTTATTGAAAAAAAATTCGATTTTAATCTAAAAGATTAAAATAATTTATTAAGTTTTTTCAAGCTTAAAATCACAATTTATTACTTAATTTAAGCATAAAAATTGATTGATTTTTATAAACGTGCCTCATATTGATTTTATTTTTTCCACCTTTTTTCTTTATGGAGATTTTTAAGATTTCAAATATAGTGTAAAAAGCAACATATTAAAGTAAAACTGAATTAAAAACTAAAAAGTATATTTATTTTTTAAATAACTCTTTGATATATTGTGAATTCATTAACTGTATGAAATTATCTGTTGTTTTTTTAAATAGCAGTTTTTCAAAACGCTTTTTATCACTGTGTCTTGTTTATCGCTTGGTATCTAGAAATATAATTGGCCTTTATTCAAGTCTGTTTAAATTACAAATCGGTACAAACTACAAAGTAGATAGCTATAAATATCTTACTTGAGACATATTTCAATATAGCAGTAAGGAAGTGACTAAATCAATATTCTTCTCACCTTGTCACAAATTATCAAAAGTCCCATCCTTTATTTCCTCATGAATGGCGAAGCAATTTATGTACATCCCCTTAACCCACAGCTCTAATTTTTTTGATGGACTGTCGCATCGAAAAGTTTTCGGGTCATTAGACAAATTATACGTTAACTCAAATCTCCAATCGTTACAAGCCAGGTGTCAACTCTTTATTTATTAAATTTACTCAATAAAAAATATTAGAGTGCATTTATTAAAAATATAATTTGATCATAAAGATAATATTTAATGATATTAAAGTACGGAAGATTATTATGATATCATATATAATATATATTATATTATTATTATTATCATTATCAGAGAATAGAAGTAACTTATTTTTAGTATAGTAAGCTTCACAATCTTTATTATTTTAACTTTTTTTTTTATCATATATTAACTTAAATTTAATCTAATTAATTTAATCTAATTCAACAACTTTCTGAGTTTTCTTCACAAAAGTAGCTTCCAAAAAAGGGTCCTCCCAATCCTCAAATTTAACAAATAAACAAGAGATTTACATTTCCCAAGAACCTTAAAAGACATTTGGAGTTTCTAAAGCAACGGGAAAAAATTTATTGTAATTCTCTCGCGAATTGATCTCCCTTCCCAAGCAGATGTCAAGCAATCCTAGCAATGTGAGAAGAATTTTCCCCTCTAGTGTTGGCCGGTCTTCGGCCTTTACACAAGGCTCGAGCTGACCGGGTCGAAAACTGGATCCGGTGATTTCTATCGCTAGGCCAACTCTCGTCCCTCAAAACCTTACCAAATACTATTGCAATTTTCAATTAAAAATCGAAAATTGACTACTCTTAATCGTGAATTGGTAATTAAAAATCTGAACAACTGAACATTGGAAGATATCAGACAGAACCCAGTGCGTCGCTATCATCACCTCGGAAGACATAATTAAATGTTTCCCAGAAAAGCAGAATTCACACCCAAGAGTCAACAATACCCCCAAGTGATTATACACTTTCCTGAAAATTCTTCACGATTAATGAAGAAACGATCGCTTCACGTCATTATTGGCAAATATCCCATCAAATCAAGCCGAAGATCCATATCCTTGAAACCCTAAACTCAAATCTCTAATCACCAAATAAAGTGCGTGACTGTGATATTCAAAGTGATATAGTAACTACTTCTGAATCTTGTTTCTACATCTGTTTAAAGATTTTTTCGAGCAATTATTGAGATTACCAAGACTTTTAGAAACTCAACTCTTCAAACTGTACCTCAAAACCGGTGAGCCAGAAAGCTTAAAATCCATTTTTTAATTTAAAACGACATCTTAACCAGAGAAACAGAAATTCTAATAATAGTAATGATACTTTTTTTTAATAATCATCCCTTGCCTCTTATCGAGGAAATTGATAATGCATGGTAAAGAAAAAAAAAACTATCAAATTGGAGATATCTCGACAAATTACATCATGATAGAAAGTGCCAATCAATCTACGTCAAAAAATAAATCGACTCTCTTTTATTATTCTTCTTGCTTCTGAAGCGAAGGAAAAATAATTTTTCACGGACATTTTTTATATGAGACTTCTCCGTCAGCATGTAATTGTAATAAAACTGTAAATGAAACGACTACGGACTTTTAATGCTGCACGTAGGAAAATATTTGTTCGGCCTTTGCATATAATCACTTGGCAATTTAACTGGTCGTAATTTAACAATTGTTGTCAAAATAGAGCATTCTCTCTCTGCTTCTTACTTAGTGGGCTAAGTTCTTAGGTCAAAATATGCAAGTCAGCATAGATAAATTAGTAAATCCTTGATTATAGCGTAATCTAAAACTCGGGAATTTTTTAGTTAAAATAGGGTTTGAGAAATAGGATATTAAATACATGAAAATATTAAATTTCAGGGATTGCAACTATTTTTCTGGGTGTGGCTCCATAAAAGAAAAAGAAAAAAAAAACAAAAAACAATGTTATGAAGATATAATTGAAGCTTGACAAAGACACAGTAGCTTTCGTTTTGCTCACTCAGTTCGCGTGTGCAATCGTCAAGACAGCTTAATTGAGGCATTAATGAGATCAAATAAAAAAGAAAAACTTTGTCTTGTATATTGTACAACTTAAATATGTCTTGTAGTTTTCTCGCCTCTTTTTTTTTTTACTTTTATTTATCTGTTTTGCTCTTCATGAATCCCTGATACGGTGTTATAATTGAATATGCTGTAAATATTTAGAAACCGTAATAGAAGATTGTCAATATATTTACCGGCTATTGTTCATTCTAATTCTAACATAATAATAATAATTCTATAACAAAGATTCTAGTCTTAAACATTTTTATTTATTAAACATATTTTCTTAATAACTTTATTGTATTTTTCTATACATAGTAATTTTTTCGATTAAAATTATTATTAGAATTGTAGGAAGAGGATTAAATTATCAATTTTTATATAACTGACCTATTTCAAGAGTCATGCAAAGTGAGCATAATTAATCGATTTAAGGTAATAATTATCGTGGCCAAGTGGCTGCTAATTACTGTAATTAAATTACAAAGAAAATTATCGTATAATTTTTTTTCAACGCGATGTATATCTAATTTTATATTTATTAATCCAGTTAGTGTAAAAGCAAAGCATAACAAGTAAATTGAATTTTGTAAAAGCACCAACAATATGAACCTAAACTTGCTTCTTGACGTGTTTTATGTAGTGTAATTTATCGATTTTAGATCTTTATCATTACCAGGTGTGAATCTTAATTAATGAAATTACACTCTTTATCGCCTACTATATTATTCCTTTTTAATATTTGTAAATTTATAAAAAGATACAGATACTACAAAAGATACTTTTCCTTTTCTTTTGCAGGGCGAAAAAAAAGTAAAAAGCTTCGTTTTGAAAGGAATCGATTGGCCTATATATTAGCAGTGCTTTATTTGAATAAAGAATAAAAAAAAATATTTTTTTAAGTAATATGTTCAGATATGACAATTTCAAAACGGGGACACTTGAGTCGATCATTTCTTCTTGAAATCTTATAACTGCATTTTTTCACACACATAATAATTGTTCTACCTATTATAGTTTCAACTGGTTGCAGTGTCCCATTTCTATAAAATCTCCGACGCCAGAATAGAGACGATAAGCACAAAGGTCACTCTTATAGACAAAGCAGATGCAATTTTTTTACTGCTTGGACGACGCCTCAGTGATTCGAGAGAAATGTACTTTGTGGTTTATATTTAGAGGAATGATATCTAAAAATAGATGCCATCATTGGCCTCGATGATCCATTATCCCATCACACCCTAGTAGGGGTTAATTATCCAATTATTAAGAGTAAAGAGCAGAGAATACCGTTGCTTTTAAAGTTTTCCACAATCCAGTTGACGACGGACTCTAATTGCCATTGAGCGATTTCATGCGCGACTATATACGGAAATAAAAAACTAGAATTGCATCTGTAGATACAAGAATTATTCCTTGTTCATGTTACTGCACTTTCGTGGCAACAGAGATGAGTCAGGATTTGTACGAGTTTTTAATTTCTCTACAAGGAAACTCTTGGTGTAATTTATTGCACTTCTGTAATATAATATTTCCTCATAAGAAATACTGTAAATATTATTGCAATAATTTGTGTAATCTTCTAATCCCTTTCAAATACCTGAATTGTCTTCCTCAATCTACTTTTATGTAATTTAAGCAATCAAAACTTTGAAAAAGTAGACTTTAAGAATATATGTCTCAATAACATGCGACAAATATTGATTTGAATTGAAATGGAATAACTTTTTTACAAGAGTCAATAATGACATCGTGTACATAAATTGTTTATGCGATAGGGAATATCTGTCTGGACAATATTGAAATTGTTAAGTTGACTTTTTGTGTGTTTACAGATGTCCACGCATCGGTTGAACGTGCTAGTGACACTCGTGCTTGCTGCGTGGCTTATTATTCCACAACTAGTAAACGCTCAATCGGATATATTCCAATATGGCCAGAAACGATCATCGGGTATGAACAAGCATTACTGTGGGAAACATCTTTCGAATGCATTGCAACTCATGTGTAATGGTCAATACAACTCAATGTTTAAAAAGAGCGGCCAAGGTTAGTTGAAATTTTTCCAAATTTTCTAGTTCTTTTCATTCTTTATTCTACAACTAATTGATAGGTACAATTGATTAATTTTCTTCTTTTAGAAATGGAGATAGATGACACCCCTTTTGCCTATGACGAATTCTATCCATTCAGGTCACGACAAAGCGCGAATGCCATGATAGGAAGATTTGGCGGTGGTCGTTTTAGAAGATATTCACGCGGTGTCCATGACGAGTGTTGCGTAAAAGCATGTTCTATCGAAGAACTAACCAGCTACTGTGGCCCTTAAGGCGAATGAAATGCCTATCATTATACAACTTTTCTTTCTTCTCTCATTTCGAAACTCGATACGAACTCATAGACTGATTTGCGAATAAAGTAAAACAAGATATGAAAGTGGGTAAAATCAAACGATACGTTGAATTTAAAAAAGAAGTAGATATATTTATTTCTGCGAAATATATTTATTTCTTCAATATATTTAGTTCTTCAGTATATTTATTTCCTCCAATACATTTATTTGATCCTCAATGCAAACTCAAAGTGACATAAAATACTTGCAAATGTAAATAACATATATACCTACGCAATTCGGGAAACATGCTTCACATTTATGCAAAATAAATATTCGAATTCAATGTATGAGGATTTTCTTCAAGAGAATGACCTCAACTTCTTTTCCAATCAATTATAATCGAATGATTATCCTATAATTATAATCATGTCAGTATAAGTGGATGAAGAATCATCTATATACTCTATGTTTTGTTCTATGCTAACGGAAAGCGATGTGCTTTTAGTCCTTGGAAAAGGATAACTGTGACTTACACTATAATTTTATTAATTGATTAAACATCCAAATGTGGATTGTTTTATTTAACTTAAAGTGCCCTTGAGGTCATGAACATAAGCACCGTGATGATGATCAAATGCGCGATTGGATCTGTATGTCGAATCATGATGTTCTGCACGAAAGAGACACTTTTCATTTTGTATTATGCTCATACATATAATGCTTATTTAAAATTGTACATACACCGAGAAACGTGTAATATTAATTTTCTCTGCAATTTAAGAACAAAAGTGTCATATTGAGAATTTTTACTATTGAAAATACTAAATTTTAGAAAAGAATATATGAAACTTTAAGACAGATTATATTAAAGTATCATAGATGTATTTTTCATAAAATTTAGTATTTTTACTAGTTAAAATTCTCAAAATGACGTTTGTCTCTAAATTGCAATGCATTTTAGGAAAAATTGATATAATAGGTTTCCGTGTAGACTAATTTTGAGAATTCTTACAAATTTATAATTTTTGGGTTGAGATGCGGTAGATTAAAAATTTTCTTTGTGTCGTGCTAAGCTGACTATGATAGTATGATATGACAATCATTAAAATTTCATAAAAAAGAGAGTCAAATAATACATCAATTTAAAGGGAGGTAACTGATATTCGATTTGCTTTAGTGAAGATAATTCACCATATTATTTATTATGGTAATGGCTTTATTTCCATAAAATGATACGTAACAATGTGTTTGCATTTATTGTTTGATTTTTATCAAAATAATGTTGATAAGACTTTAAATAATTTACTAAGATCGATTTACAAATATTAAATATTAAATTACTAAACCAGTCATGGTTCTTAATGATATATGAATTCATCATTCAACTTGAATTTCAGTATTTTATAAAGTTTACTTTACTAAATACTGATTTTCTCAAATTGATCAAAAATGGGTAAATAGTAATATAATTAACTCATTATTACCATCAAAGCACTAAAACCGATTTCTCCCCATATTGAGCAACCCCTTAATGACTATATGTTACGCTCAATATTTGAACATTCACTATAATTACCACACATTACAACCCTCATTTATCTTTGATAAAAAATCTAAATAACTTCCGACTTTTTAGACAAAAAATAAAATTGCCTCTATAAGTTTACATTTTTAGCAAATTGATGTATGTACAGCTTCGATCTGCATGCATAACTAAAGAAGTTACCAATACCTATAGATAAAATTGTCAATGCTATACTTTTATGTTTATAAATTATAGGCTACAGAGAAGACAAATTTGTAATCTGTATTTTATCTGAAATTCTTTTTCCGTGAAGAATTCGTATAACATGAGCAGATACTAATAAAAATGTCAAAATAGCTTTATTTGACATTAATAACAATACTTCAATCAAATACAAAAGAAATAAGAAATGTCATCAAAGTGATGTGACTGAACAAGTTCTCAGTAAGTGTGGGGGTTTTACATATATCCACTTGTTTGACTGTAACACACAATATTCGTTCATACGATTAGCCATAATTTGTCTGCCGTCACCCTCCCGAAAAAAGCATTTCAATATTTCTTTTTTCTTCAATATTTTCTTCAATCACTCTCCAAGACTTCTAACTGGTCAACTTTTTCTCCAAGTGGTGAAAGTAAATGGATTCGACATCTAGTTCGATAGAAGTATAATTTTATTTACTTTACACCTACAATGTTCATATACGCAGAAAGCCATAAGTGCACATGGAGATGATTGCTCCACATATACTATGAAAAAAGACACCTATAGATATAGAAATATAAAATGTAGGGACACCCTGAATTGTCACGAGCGTTCTTCCCACTTTTTTTTTACTCAGGATAGGAGGATCGTAATGCTAACAAGTGTCAGTATCGATTTACCTCAGATCACATAGAACCAGAGGTACCTGAGGCTTCGGAGCCTCAGACCCAAGTGAGGGTTCAACTTGTAAACTTCCTTCCCACTCCTTTCTCACTTTTTTTGTCTAAAAAACCTCAAAAAATATATTTTCGATTCCAAAATCAGACTCTTTCGCAAGTTTTAACTGAAATTTATTTTGGAAGGGTTGGAGAAGTATTTATAAGTTTGTCGAAAATGAATATAAATTTTAAAAAACTGATGTGGATTTAATTTCAAAGTGAATAAGAAAGAAAGTGAAAAGTGAAGTTCTCTAAATTTTGGAATTCGGTTATTTTGTATATTTTTTGACTTGAATACAAGTCAGAAAAATAAGAGCTTATTTTAAGAAGTGGATCGAGAGGGCGGAATATTTTTAATTTAACTTTTAATTTCGTCCTCGTTGTTTACTCTTTGAAATATTTTTTAAACTATTGTTACTGTTTTCGTTTATATTATTGCATTCTTTTACATTCTTCCAAAATCTTTTGTAATTTTCCTTTTTTTTTTTATTCGTTTTCTGAAACAAACTGACAGTATGAAAAGGTTTAAAAATTTTAAGAAGAGAAAGTGCGAAAAACAATTTTCAAGTGTTTCTGGACTTTATGATTGTGAATTGTGAATTGGAAGAAAATTGTGATCGAGTGATGATGACCGAAAGGAAGAATTAATTGAATAAAATGAGAGGGGGTTGGGAATACTTTTTTGGTATGAAATAATTTTTCATGACAAATATTACCTCGGTTTACATGATGAACCAAATGCCTTCTGAAATTCGGATTACGAGTTGGGAGGTGAGTTTATATTTTAAAATTAGTATAAAACTAAAACATAATTTAATTATTAAACATTCTTTTAAAATGATAGATTGAGAAAGTAATCAATTTTAAAGATCATACTTTTAAATTCACTAAATTTTGGAAATTTTCCATTTTATTTCTGCAGGATCCCCCCTACTCAGGAATTCGAGAACGCAATGGCGTTCTCTATGGTATAGGCTATTCTTTTCAAATTTTGAATATGCTAAAATCAAAGTTGAACTTTTCTTACAAAATTATACCACCGGTATCGCAAGAACTCGGAAACGCAGAAACTGGCATCATGAGCATGCTAGTTAAAAATGTAAGATATATTTTCTTAAATATATTTAAAAAGAAGAATTTAAAATGTTCTTATATTTTATATTTAAATTTTTTGAAAAGAAATTTTCTTTTTTGAAAAAAGTAAAATGAAATTAACCTCGTTTTTGCATATTAACTTTATTGATTGAAAAAAATAATTTACTGACATCTATACTTTTTTTTATAAAAGTATGGATTTCAGTATCTTATAGAATCTTATTGATTTTTTCATCCAAGGTTTTCAGCTTTTTTTTCTTTTAAGATTTTTAGTCCCAGATATACCTACATTAATAAAAAGTGTTTTAATCTTTCTTTTTTTTTCAATAATGGAGTTATTGTAAAATTGTTGAATTCAATTTTTTAAGATTCAGGAAATTGATATCAAATCAATCATATCGGTTTTCTGGAAAATATAGGTCAATTTTTGATTATATTTAAAAATCTTCTACTCTGAATTTATAATAAGCAATAAATTTCTTGTATCGACTATAGCAAGTGGACATGGCAGTTGCATTTTTGCCAATAATGCCAAAACTGAGAAAAATCGTCAATTATAGTTCAGCAATGGACGAATTGGAAATGACCTTTTTACTAAAAAGACCACTGGGATCGTCATCAGGAGCGGGACTTTTTGCCCCTTTTAGCCCCCAAGTTTGGTACTCGATTATAACGTGTCTTTGCATTATAGGCCCATTGATATGGCTCTCGATTCAGCTTCGGTACTTTAATTTTTATTTAAATAAACATATAAGAATACATTTATCTCATTATAATTTTAATATTTATTTTATCTAGCCACTTCTTTGTAAAAGACGATGAAATGTGGAGGTACACCTTTCCACGCTGCATTTGGTTTGTTTATGGTGCTTTGTTGAAACAAGGAACGACGCGAGCACCTCACGGAGGTTTGATTTTAAAAATTAATTACAAATTTAAAAAGTAATATTTACAAAATAGAATAAAAACATGCTTTTCTGAATAATGATATATTACGCCCGGAGTGTTTTATCACACTAATAAAAAAAATCCCTCCCCCGTGGTACATACAATATTTTTTTAAACACAGAATTGAAATTGGCCGTTTTTTGTGCCTCTGTTAAAAAATAATTTAGTTTAAGCTTGCATTATATTTTTAGACTGCACAAGGTTCCTCTTCGCATCCTGGTGGGTCTTCGTGACGATTCTATCGTCATTTTATACAGCGAATCTGACAGCTTTTTTGACCTTGTCGTATTACAAGTTAGGCATTAATACAATCGACGACGTGGCTTATGGCTACAATTGGTTTGCAATGAAAGGTCGAGCTATCGATAGTGCAATAGAAAACGTATGGAGAATTCTTTTATATTTTCTTTTCAATGATATTTTTGCAAAAATTGATAATTATAATTCACTTTTAGAATTACAAAGCCTTTGCGAATATGAAAAATGCCGCCAAATGGGGGTACGGCGAGTTCATCACTGATTACTGGATAACTGGGGAGGCTTTGTTAAAGAAAATCCATACTACAAGTGAGTATTTCTTCATCTTTATTTATATTTTTACAAACTGAAAATTATAACTATCGTGTGCAAATTTTTTTTTATTTTCAAACAGAAATTGAGCGTGAAACTGGTGTTCAAAAAATGGTGTTCAAAAATAGTATGCAAAATAGTGTGCAAAATGGTGTGCAAAAATGTATAAAGCCACTAACTAAACTGAACAACATTTTGTTCCTTTTCAGGAACTTTCGATATTTTATTTCCAGGAAAGGTTTTTGTAACTGAGAGACAATTGGCATGGATGCTAGTCTACGAAGACTTTCGAAATAAAACAAGGAGAGGAGTTCCTGAAACAAAGCGATGTACCCACATTGTTGCACCCAAATCAGTCTTCATGATGGAAAGAGGTTTTGCTTTCCAAAATAATTCAACAATCCTCAATATAATCGACAACGAGTAAGATGCTTATAATTTTCACAGTTAATATACCAGAATTTTGTCTACAAAAAAAAACAAGATGAAATTCTTAAAATACGAACTCAATTCAAGTTCCAACATCAGTTTTTTACCTTTTTTTTTTCAACTTTGTTGTTTATTTTCAGCTGAAAGAAGATTGGAAGAGCAGCCGTGCTGAATAAATCCATAATTCATTTTTGTATTTATTTATCAGATTTGAAACTATTATGTATGCGAAATTTTCGTGACATTGTTAGAGAGAAACCACTTTTTTTAGAAAGGAATTTCAAGAGCTTTCTAGAAATTTTAATGGAATTTGACGATTTTTAAGTGATTCTTACGAAATTCAAAAGAGTTTTAGGATTTTAAAAATATTTCGTAGAATTTTAAGAGATTTTAGGATATTTCGTGAAATTTTAAAGGAATTTTAAAAATTCTTAGCGATTTTAAAAGGGACTCTAAATATTTTGAAATTTGGAGAAATTTTAAGAGGTATCTAAGAATTTAAAAAGATTTCAATGATTTTCAGCGATTTCTAAGGTTTTCGTGAAATTTTAAGGAATTTAAAAAGGTTTGTAAGAATTTTATCGGGTTTTAAGGAATTTTAAATGTTATCCTGGAATTCCAAAGAATTTTAAGATATTTTAAAAGATTTCTAAGAATTGAGAGGGATTTTATTGAATTTTATGAAATTTCTAATAATTTTAAGTGATTTCAAGAGATTTTTGAGAATTTGAAAAGATTTCTAATGGATTTAACGAATTTTAAAGATATAAAAGGATTTTAAATATTACCGTAAAATTTCAAGAATTTTTAAAAATTCGTCAGGGAATTTTATGGAGAAATTTCAAAAGATTTTTACGACTTTAAAAAGATTTAGTAGAATTTAAAAGGATTTCAAAGGCTGTACATTTTTGAAGGGCTTTCAAGAAATTAGTCGCTTTTTGAAAGACATTGTGGAATTTTTATGTATTTGATGGAATTTATGAGATTTATAATAATTTTAAAAGATTTCAAGAGATTTTTCAAATTTTAAAAAAATTTTGTAGAATAGTTAATTATTTCATGGAATTTGGCGAGTTTTCTAATGATTTACAGGGATTTTAAATGTTAAAGAATTTCAAGACGTTTCTAGGGTTTTTTTTTAGAGATTTTCATGAATTTTAACGTGTATTTCAAAAGATTTATGATTTTGGAAATTTTTGTAGAATTTTAAGGGATTTCATGGAATTTTATGCTAACAGAATTCAAGAGATTTTAATGATTTTTAAAAGACATCGCATCTTTAAGGATTTTATTAAATTTTATGAGATTTCTAATAATTTTAAAGGATTTGAAAAGATTTTTCTGATTTTTAAAATACTTTATGGGATTAAAAGGAAATTAAAACTTGTCAGGGAATTTTATTGAGGGATTTCAAAGGATTTTTATGATTTTTTAAAAATATTTTGTAGAATTTAAAAGAATTTCCAAGTTTTTTTGTAAAATTTTAAGAATTTTCAAGAGATTTTTCTAGTTTTTAAAATATTAAAAATTTTTTAAGAATTTCATGGAACTTGATGAAATTTCTAATGATTTTAAAAGATTTCAAATGCTAAGAAATTTGTAGAGGTTTCTAGGAATTTTTAGAAATATTCACGTATTTTAACATGGATATCAAGTGATTAATGATTTTGAAGGTTTTTGTGAATTTTTAGGGATTTTCAAAAGGTTTCTAGGAAGTTTAAGATTTTTTAACAAATTTTAAAGAATTTCGAAGATTTTTGTGAAATTTTAAAAGAAAAAATTTTTTAATTTCTTTTTTTTTTTCTACAACTTCAAGTCATTCAAAAGCCAATCAGGTTTGCAACAACAATGTATGCGAGATTTTCGAGACATTTCGTGACACCACTTTTTTAAGATATATATAATATATAATAATATATAATATATATAGGAGGATAGGATGGTTACCCATCCGAATGCTAGCCCCGCCTACATGTGCTTAACATTCATGATCTGCTATCATTAGTAAAAGTATTATTAAATCTTTTTTTTCAGTTAAAAAAATGCTCTACATCCTGGAAAAATATTCGAGAGGACACCTGAGAAATGATAACGATGAAATATTGTTAATGAAAATTTCGATTTAATTTTCAGAATACTAAACATGGTCGAAAGTGGCCTCATCAAGCACATGAAAAGGGAAGATGTTCCCTCTGTAGTTTTTTGTCCTGAGGATCTTCCGACAAAGGAAAAGCGACTGCGAGTAGCCGATCTGCAGCTGATGTTCAAAATTGTTGTATGCGGTTACAGCTCAGCGGGATGTGTTTTGGTTCTGGAGGGTATCTTGGCATGCATCCAAAGATTTTGCTGTAATAAAGACACCTGCATCTGTCTCTTCGGGCGGAAAATCAAGACGTCTTCGTCACCCTCGTACAGCCCTCCGGCTACTCCCCGAGACGTCTTCAAACGGAGCCCACCACCCTTTTATCAGACGATTCAGAATCATCAATATACCAAGAAGTACAACATTAATGGACGTGAATATTACATCGTTAAGGAGGATAGTGGAGACACAAGATTGGTTCCAATCAGGGTGCCTTCTGCTTTTCTTTTCCATCAATTTGTAACCTAAGAAGTTTGGAAAAATTAACAACACTCTTAAGGATGTTGGAGCCAAGTTCTAATATAAAAACTCAATTTCTTCATTTTCCTTAACAAATATTAAAATTGGAATTTTTTCCTTCTGTGAAATTAATCAATTTTTAACTAGAATTATGCGCACAGAGCGAGAAAATATCTAATGCAAATATTTTTTAAGTAAAATGAAAATATTCAATTTTGAAGTTAGATTTTTAATCCTTCGTTTTATGCAAAAAGTATCGAAACTAAATATTTTTTTCACTCTGTACGCAGTCTTAAATTTGTAATAAGATTAGTGCTACAGAGCGAAAAAATATTTATATATAATTTTCGTTGAGTAAAATGGAGAATGGAATTTTGAGCTTAACATTTGGGTTCAACGCCCGAACAATTATTATGATTTGATATATTTTCGTTCTGAATTTTACACAAAAAGTATTAAAATATTGTCCACTTCCCAGACATATAAGAAATAAACGTACAATCATTTGGACAATTTGGTCTGAATATTTCTCTACTGTCCGAAAGATGTAGTTTTTGTTTGAAATTTTTTTCTTAGATTAAAATTTATTTTATTAATAATTAAGCATTATCAGAAACTGTCCTTAGTCAATAATAGATAATAATGGTGTCATAGTAATCTTTAAGAGTGGGTTTACTAATTAAGAATATATCGTAAAAGTACTTTTTATATTTAGGAAAGATTCGTAGTGCTCATGTAATATTCTTGATTTATTGTTTGAGTAAAATATCTTAGTAATTTTTCATTAACCTTTACTCAAAAAATAAAAGAGGAAAATATTAAATGTGAAGAAATAACAAATAAAAATAGGAATAATAATTCTAGATTACCTTCGTAAACCTAAATAAATATCTTTCCTGGAAAGAAAACGACAAAAATATTTAATAATAGTGTACTACTTTAATGATAGAATTTTGCTAATTATTTGAAAAGATAACAAAAATTCTAAAAAGTCAGGAAACTAACAATTTCTAAATAAAACGTTGCACTTACTGAAACAGTTTGCTCAATTTTTTTATAGAAACGATTTAAGTAATTTTCAATACAAAATACAGTTTCTTTTAATTTTTAATAAATCTTGAATATATTTCTTTGAATTCACATTTGATTCGATTCACATATTTTGACATTCTCGACAATCATTTTCGATAAGAAAATCTTTTCTAATTTTTAAAATTAAATTTTTTTCTGCTCCCATTGCTTGCTGCTTTAAAATAAAAATATGTACAGTTTGTAAATAGAAATAGATTATTTATCATAATAAGATACTGATAGAATAGTTTAAATGCTTTATTTTAATTGATTAATAATCGATCGAAAAATGATTTGAATGATCATGAATTATTTTGTGCTTTGTTATTGTTATAATATTGTGGTTAATTAAATTCTATGTGAATAAAAAGTGTATTTTAAATAATGTAAATAGGAAGTGAAATTATATTGTATGTGGATCGTGATTTAAAAAGGGACCTCAAAACAATGTTATATAATTTAAAAAATCTCTCGAGTAATTGCGAAATAATTCTAATAATAATAATTTAAATTTGCAAAAATGGATCAAAGTACATCTTTAGAATTTCATTTCTGTTTTTAGAATCCTTTTATGTGAATGTTTCAATTAAAAATTTATATTGTAATATTAGAATTGATGATACGAATAAAGTGTGAAAAATTAAAATTTCCACTATAGTTTTTTCCCCTTTTTTCTGCTTTTATATTTATCAAATAGAACGTCTGGAAGTCTTCGAGGGATACACTATAATACTATTGAGTTCACGAGGTCAAAGTTGAACGGGCACGTTAATTGCAAGAAATGAGAGTTGAATTGTCAACTCGTTACGAAACGCTAATAGACGATGGCGACAATAAATTGTTAAAATAGAGAAACATCTTCATGATTTCATACTTGCATGAAAAAATAGTCTAAATACTTTTTCTACCAACTATGTAATAATCTTTTCGTTTCTATTGTCCTTGAAAAATTTCGAAATCTCTTTATAAACAAAATATTATTTATAAAGACTCTATTTCAAATATT
This sequence comes from Synergus gifuensis, assembly GCA_904066015.1. NCBI lineage: Eukaryota > Metazoa > Arthropoda > Insecta > Hymenoptera > Cynipidae > Synergus > Synergus gifuensis. The sequence goes on along the minus strand of CAJFCO010000180.1, from coordinate 283,659 downwards.
TAAAAATATAAATCAATATAAATTAAATATGAAATTTCATATATTAAAACATTCGTAATTTATTAAATATCCGTTTTTCTAAGTTTGAATAAATTCTAAACTCTTGGTATTTTTAGTTTTAAAATACATATAAAGGTTCAGTCTCAAAATATTCAAATTCAAATTTGCGGGTAAATTCGCGCGCAAATTCGAGCGAAAGTGGCGCCGCCACTTTGACTTGCGGATATGTTTCACATCAACATTTTGACATATCGTGTGATTTTGCTCCAATATTCCAATCCTTCAATTCAGGTTCAGGAAAATTTTCTAAAAATAGTGCATTTTTAACTTCTCATGAGAGATGAGTTTGAAAATTCCATCATCGAATTCAGGTAAATTATTAAAAAATGAAAAATTTTTAATATTTTAATTATTTTAATCAATTAAATTTAAATACTTTTTTTTCCAAACAAAGAGTGTTTTCTCAAAAAATGAAATAATTGGTTCTTCCCGTGAACAAGGCGATCAAGCCCTAAAATAGAATTGGCATAAAGAACTCATTAATTCAATTATCTTAATTATTTTGTAATTATATGTATTATAAGTCAGCTGATTTGAGTTTAACTTAACCTATAATTTTTGACAATTGTATATATTTCGTCTATAATTTATCAATTCTTTTCGGTTATAATCTACTAATTTACGTAATACTTTACTTTTTGATATTTAAAAAAATTTTTATCCATTACGATGAGTTGTTCTATTCGTTTAACTTATGCAGAGGAAATAAGGAAACTTTCTCCTAGAGTTGAACACGTGTACCAATTGTATTTCTATTTATTTACAAAATTTGAATGAGGAAATAGTTTTTGATGACGTTTGAAATAATTTTTTAAATCCTTTTGACGGTTTAAAAAGTACTTATTTTAAAATGACGTGATGTATTTAAAAAACACGAAACATTTTTATTGTTTATGGTTTACAGTATCGACAAAGAAGAAGGAAAATGAGATTTCTACACAAAGAGCTGTTATGGCAGTGAGCCTCATCTTTCTGATCTCTTTATCATCATTATTTTACGTATACATGAGTTTTCCAGAATTAAATGAGTAAGTTATTAAAGTAATTTGATGGATTCCTTTTAATTTTATTAATGTTTACGCCAAATTTAAGAAAAATAGCTCTGTTATAATATTTTTAATATTTCAGAGAGGAAAAGAAGCACATAAAATTACCATTTCATATTGAAGATGCTAAAAATCTTGGCGGAGTTCTGGAACGTTACAAGGATTTGTACTATTTTCAAGTACTGACTGGACTCTTCATTATATACATATTGTATCCTTTTAATTTCAAAAGAGAATATCTTTTAATCTAGATAAACGTAAAGAAATTTTACAAAGTATTTCTTCCTACTTTATCTAGTTAAACACTTCTATCATTTTTCTTACATATTTTTTTTCAGTTTACAAACATTCGCAATTCCAGGATCAATATTTCTCTCGATCCTCTCGGGATTTTTATTCCCTTTCTCGCTAGCTTTATTACTCGTTTGTACCTGCAGCGCCGTGGGAGCATCACTATGTTACCTTCTCTCGTCTTTATTGGGCAGAAGACTCCTCTACAAGTATTTTCCTGAAAAAGCGAGGGGATGGGCGATCGAAGTAGCCAAGCACAAAAACCATTTCCTAAGCTATATGCTTTTTCTAAGAATTACACCAATTTTCCCAAACTGGTTTATAAACCTCGCAAGTCCAGTCTTAGGAATGCCGATAATACCATTTATCGTCGGTACATTTTTCGGTGTAGCTCCACCTTCTTTTGTAGCAATTCAAGCTGGAAAAACTTTACATACATTAACTTCTTCCAGTGACGCTTGGTCCTGGACTAGTGTTATTATTCTCTGTGTATTTGCACTTTTGTCCTTAATACCTGTGATTTTCAAGACGAAGTTCAAACAAAAGTTTGAATAAGTGATTTCGTTTGTGAACGTGAAAGCAATCACATTCCTGAGTATAATAATAGTCGATTATTTATGGAGTGCAGAAGGAAATGAGAAGATGTGTTTATTTGTAAGTGTGGGTTAGAAATAAGTAGGCCTTGATTTCTTTGTGACTTCATCTTTCTGACTTTTTCCCTTCTATTTCAGTTTAGAGACAATTTTCAGATTGACAAATGGAGATGAAAAGGCCTTAGATGAAATTAAATTTCTTGAATAGCCAATTTTTTAGGTTTGAGAATTACTTATATTGACAGATCGAGAGAGCATTGAATCATATTATTTATAAATACAATGAATTACTGAATTCGTAAGAATAATAAATATAACTATACTTATTTATTATTTCCTACGATATTTGAAGTTTGTTTTAACGATAAATAAATGTGATCTCACATAACTTAGGGCGATTAGTTGTAGATTTATGACCTCGGCAGTTCGTGAACGTTCAGTTTGAACGATTTCTTTTGGTCAAAAATTTACAATAATATTTTCTAAACAACGGAATAGTAGTGAATAAAAAAAGAAATGTATTTAGTATGGTATTGTTGATTACCGACTAGTTATTAATTCCTTATAGTTGTGAATTAAATTTCTGATTCTTAGTCTTGAAAAACTTCTAGATTAAGATTTCTGAAAAAAGAAGAAATTCTAAAACTAAAAGTTTTAGTTAGTCGAAATATTCTTTTCTGCAAAGTATTTTAAATGTACATAATAATAAGAGGACGAAACATACATACATATGTACATATGTATTAGTAAAATACGTTTGTCAATAAAAGGCAGTGTGTAAAGCGAATTTTTTAATTCTGAGGAAATTCTAGAAAGAAAATTCAAGAATATTTTTTTTATTGTATTAAACCTTGATGTCTTAGAAATAAGTGGCAACAAAATATTAGTTTCTCAAGACGTTGGATAATCGAAGATTTTATCGAGAATCGCTGATAAGACTGATATTGGCCCTTGAGCCACGAATGTGTTCCATCGTTAATAGCGGCAATATCTTGAGGCTCTTGATAGTCGACTTTATAGATCCACGGCACTATTTGGGACATCGAGCGAAAGATATATTCAACCCAAAAGTAGTTAAATGATGAAGGTGGAACTTTTGGAAAGCTTACCTTGGATCAATGTCACCACTATTGTTAGTGAAATATTCTCTTTTCTGACCTCAAAATTACTTTAACATTTTTTGTTCCATTTACTAGAATTTAATTTGAATTGCTAGACTTTTATTTGAATTACTAACAATCAACTTGAATTTCTATTATTCGATTTTTATTTTTAAATTTCAATTCAATAAGGTGAGCTGATTTTTCAACATTTTGAAAACGTTATCAGAACGCGGGTGAAATTGTGTTACAAATGCCTACATCCCACGAACCTAATCTTTTTTAATACCCCTACAGTGATAAACAAATGATTTTAAAATATCTAGAAGTAGATTAATAATACAAAATTTGAGTTATTCAAAATTATAATAGAAAATAATATCTTTGTTCCTCATCTTCAACAAGACTTTAATTTGATTTCGTCTACTGGTTCCGATTTTTTGAAAACGAAAAAAATCTATCTCAGCCGGGATTCGAACCTTCACTTTTCTGTCAAAGCCTCGGTATACCGGTGCTAATTAGTTAACGGGTATTCTCATACAAAGTGTAAGTTCTGGGTTCGAACCCCGGTCGAAGTCGATTATTTTTTCTAAAAATTTTAACAAGTTAGACAAAACAAATAAAGATCTTATTGAAAATTTAGTTTCTCTCTCTTCCAGAAAATTAACAGACAAAATGTTTACTTTTTTAAAAAATCGTAAAATAATTCTATAAATCTTCAAAGATAAAAATCAGGAAAAATATCATATGTGAATTCGACCTTCACCTAGACTAGAGCTACATGGGGAGAAGACTCGTTTGGTGGTCGCAAATTGGATGTAAAAAAATACATCGATTGAAATTCATTCAGTAGATGCTAAAAAGGGGTCAGAAAATAATTGATTTGACTAATTTCGAGCTTAAAGGTTGCTGATACGGGATAGTACTTCCGTTTGGATGCGGCCGGGTTTCGATCAAGGCCAACTTTGTCATTCGTTTCCACCCTCTCTCACGTGCTCTGCCTCCTTCGACCCCCGTTTTAAACCCCCACTTTTCGCAAACCTTCTCCCCTCACCTAGTCTAACTTGAAATTCTCCGAATCAACGCAACCCTCCCACTAGATTCAAAATCGACCGGGTGACTTTATTACCAAATCATGCACTACAAAAAATCTTCTACACATCAGGGAAAATTTCTTTGATGCCAAGATATTACTTTTTAAAAAGAAGCTATCAAATATTTCTTCAATGTAAAGAAATATTCATGAAAAGAAGAGAATTTGCATATTAACGATCTGACGTCTTTTTGATGTTAAAGATAATCAAATAAAGTCAAATTTCCAAGAATTCATTCTCCACAAGTTGGCAAAAGACTTGGCAATTTGTTGACAGATAACTTTTTAAATATACAGATAAATTGTTGAGAAATTAATTTTTTTAAGGAATTGTATGAGTATTTTATTGTGAAATGAATGAATGAATGTATAAATAAAATGGAGAAATAATGTTAGTGCTTTTCAGTGATTAAAAGAGTAGAATTATATTTTAATTTCTTCGCAATGAAAAGAGAATTCTCTTTTGGTCTTAAGGACTGTAAAGAGAACAATAAATCGAGAGACTCTTTAGGGAAACAATGGCCCTCAAAATAACTGCTGAGTTGATCGATGGAGACAGTAAAACGTCAAAGGCTTTTTAAAATTTCGATCTGGACTCATTTGCATTTAGTAATGAAAAGTTTGAAACTTTTTATTAAAAGTCATTCAAGATTTTCAACATTTTGGTACCCCGTTCAAAACTCCTGGACTAATTCTACATTTTTTACAGGACATATTTTTTCCGTTTAATGAAAATTACTTGAATTTTAACGAGCTGATCGATACTTTGACGTGGATTCACAGATTAAAGATTTTTCAGTAGTCTAATTATTTTCTGCTTGAATGACCTATTTTGTGAATTATTTACTTTTTATTAGGGAACTAATTTTACTTTCAATATTTTTTACAACTGCTGCGTAGTTTCAATTTCATTTTTATTTAACATTTATTTTTCATTTAGTGTGTCAAGGTAAGGAATAAAATAAAAGTGTGGATAGTTACTTCGCCCTTTGTCCTTCAAGTAAAAAACAATCGTGGAACTGATTAGCCGCAGGCGCTGCCATTTCTGGTTAAAAACACTTCGTTTATAATGTTTATAAATGTTTTGGTTGTGAGAGTTTATTTTGTCCCAGTTCCATTAAAAACTATTAAAAAAAGATCAATGGTTTTTAATCCTCGATCTTAATCATACATTTGACCATTTAATCGAGGATAAAAATTCATTCAAGCATAGAAATTATTACTGAATAATACGTTATGGTAAAAAATTCTTTTCAATGAATAGATTTTAATAAATTGTTATAATAATATATGTATTGAATGATTTGTAATGGGATATTAAACCACTCCAAATTGAATCATATTTAATAACATTTAATACTAATATTACGAGTAGTGTTAATGAATTTTAATAATATTGAATAATTGAATATTTAATAATATTAATAAGTTTTAATGATATCGCCGTATATCGGGTAATGAATGATTTGTAATAGAATATTAGACAATATTAGTTGAAATATATTTAGACAATATGAGGCGGTGGATTTGAACTACGCGCGAGAATAAACGTATCTTATTGGCCTATCACCCAGAAATCTATAAACTATCAATATTCGAGGGGACAATAGAGCTCGGGAGGGGATAAGCGTGCGAGCTATAGAATCAAGTCAGAATCAATCGAGATTTTCACCTGTGAACATTTTTCTGATTTTCGCTGCGCTTAAAGCCATAATGAAAGAGCTCAAAGGTACGCATTATTGAATATCGCGATATGATAGTAATTTTTGTCAAGTTTATTGTGGTGATAGTGCTAATGGAAACATTTGTGCCTTTATTTGTTGCAGCGTGGCGAATTAATACGAGTTGATACGATTTTATACGACTTTATACGAATTAATACGAATTTATATGAATTGACATGTATTGAGCTAGGTGTTATTTATCTGATGACGGTATGAAATTGAGGTTGCTCACGTTTTCCAATTGCTTGCGAGGATTGATTGTTTTCTATGATGCCAATATCTTTTGGGAGGATAATCTCCTCTTTCGTCAGAGACTTCCAACATTAATAACTCTACTAAGGAATAATTCTCTCTCTCGGCTTCAAAAGGATTCGTGAGTGAATGATGCGAGAGCATAATAGATTTGTTGACGTTTGTTTATTTCATGTTTATTTATGTATCTTTTGTACTGTTTGACCGTTGACAAGGGAATCTTCTTGTTAACGAACATTACTCTGACATTTTTTATTGTATCTGATATTGATTTTTCTCTCATATGATTTTTCGCCATTGATTTTGCATATCTTGTATTTAACATGTATTTTTGCATTTTTGCGTGATTTATTCGATTGTCTTGCGAATTTATTTAAATTATTACTTTGTGTAATTCTCAATTTTATTTCGCTTTGTAACGGTTTTCAAGTTTATGATTTTATTGATTTGATTTCGATCGACCATGTCTATTATTTGTTTTGGGATCGTATTGTTCTGAAGGCTATTCTTATGTTATTGTTTGCGTCGTGCATTTGATTATCAATAATAATTGTCTGTTAGATTATATTGTAATAATTCTCTCAATTTCAAACCTTATCTCGCCTTTTCAAATTTAATTGAATTTCAAATCTCTGAGTTTAATTTCTTTTGTTTAATTCAAGATACATTTCTTATTTTATATTCTGTTTATTATCAAAATTGAGACTCTTTTAAATAATAAATATCATTCCAGCTGTCGAGCATACGCAAATGTGTACCTCATAAAAAGATTTGGTCACAAATATTAAGACAATATTAGTAGAAAATTTAGAAAAAATTTTTAAAAAAATATTCAATCAAACATACTACAGAAAATAATAATTTTAATGATCAACTATATAAAATATGATTAAATGAAATACGATTAAGTATTATTGTATTGAACAACTATTACAATTCGTGAAAAACGGTTCCATTAACTACGATACACCAATCATTCTTCAATTATTAATCATTAAAGTTAATGAAAAACTATTCAATAAAATATTATTGGGTAATAATTTTAATGAATAGTTATTAAAATTCATAAAATATTATTCAAAAGAATATCACTGGCGACCATTACATTCATGATTCATTAAAATTCACCAAAGAACATTCAATAAAATACTATTGTAATAATTTTAATGAATAGTTATTAAAATTCATAAAATATCATTAAATAAAATATTATTAAATTTAATTTTTTTGGAAATAATATTCAAAATGATTTATTATGATTAAAATCAATGGTAATTGTTACTATTGAATGTGATTGCCAATAAATATCATTGGATATGATTAATTTTGAGTCATCATCCGAAAATTGAACCATTCCTTTCATTCAATATGTTTCATTACCATTGAATATGAATCATTTCCAATATATATATATATATATATATATATATATATATATATATATATATATGTATGTATGTATGTATATACACTCGAACTTCTCGAATTTCACGAAATCCAAACCGGAGACCCTCTCGAATTTCACCAAATTTCTTCTCTCAAATGTCACACCAATTGCGCATGCGTATTGCGTATTGCGTATAGCAACCAATCAGATGCTGAGTGCTATGGCATGCGCAGTGATATCACGTGTTTAGTGAGAAATCTGTCGGTGAAATTCGAGAAAGGAATGCGGTGAAATTCGAGAGGTTCGAGTGTACCTTCAACCACTCACGTATTTCTTTTCCTGACTCCTATAAAATTATGAAAATTGCAATAAATCCAAAGGAATTAAAAATAATTCCAAAAAATTCACAAAATTTAAAGGGAGCTCAAAAGAATTCAAAGGAATTCGAAAAAAATAAAAAGATTTCAAGATCATTGATTGATTCAAAAGTATATTTATTGATTTCCGAGTATTTTCAATTTTCCCAGTGTATTTTCCGAATTTTTTTTCTAAATGTATTAGAATTTGATTCATTTTAAAGTTTTCTCGAAAATCTATCAAATTCGTTAAAATTAAATTTTTTTTTTTAGTATGGGACCAATTTGGGTCAGTTGAATATTAAGCTTGTACAATTAATCTCCACCGAAGAAAAACTTATCCCCAAATGAAAAATTATCTCAGAAACTTTCTTGATTTCAGATTTTGATCGATAATCCCTATCGACCACGGGAAATCCGACAATCCGTTCAATGAGTGACATCAATGGTAGGGACGCGTGGGTAGGATGCAGGAAACCGGTGGAAGAAAAAACGTGAGGTGAGTTTCAGAATCGCGTGGGGAGAAGTTCAGGGGGTGTGAGAGGGTTGAGGGATGAGGGATGAGGGTTGGAAAGCAAGAGACGAGGGAGGAGAATGCAAGGTTTCGCAGGAGCAGTAATATCGATCGAATCGTCTAGTTTTAGGCACCACAAGGGGAGCTGGTTACTCGTTGACAAGGCGAAAGCTCCCATAAGCAAGCTGACTAGCTAGCTGATCGGGTGCTGGTCGCATTTTATGCACGTTACATACTCGACGCTGTGGATTGCAACTTTACTCCGGTTGGTTTTATTTCCCCAAATAAAAGTGCATCCTTCTTTTCTCTCCAATACAAAAATCCATTTTTTAATTCGTCCACTTATAAAATACAATAAAAGAGCCCCTATCGAATAATTTTACAAATCGGGAGTTCGTGCTTTCTCCAAACGGAATTTTTTCAAGTGCTTATAAAAGTCGAGATTAATAAGGTTCGGGTCTTCGAAGGTTGTGCAATTTTTTTTCGAGTCGAAACACTTGACGGTTGTGAGCCTATCTTCTGGTTCGGTTTCTGGTTCTCGGTTCGCCAAGGTTCTCCATTTGACGTGACCTCAGACCTTGGCACCGACAGCTGATCTGAACTGCTGTGTGGAGGATGAGTAATAGAGAGGAAAATTGAAAAGGTGCTTGGAAAATAATAATAAAGGGATTTTTTCAATGGGAGGAAGGTGGGAGATTTGAGAAATAATAGAGGCAGGAGGTTCAAGAATGTAGAGAGGTGAAGGACATGTGGGTGTGGGTTTTCAGTAAGACGAGGGATAATGTTATAAAATTTAAACGTTACGCGCCCTGACCTTGAAATTGGAATTGTTCTTTAGATAAAATTTGATTTGTTTTAACTCTAAAAAGTGGAAAAAATATTCTTGAATATTTGCTGTTCTTTGAAATAAGCAGTGTTTATTTTCTTTTGCAAGAGAGTTTTTGTTTTCAACTCTCAGCTCCCGATTGTAGAATGTTACGTAATATAAATATTCAGAGAAGTTTGAGATCAATTGCATAATATTTAGGGGTTGCTGCAACCCCTGCAAGTTGCCCATCCATTTTAAATCTGAATGTAAGTTATAGTATTATTAGATTTTTACAATAAGAAAAAGCTTAATAATGTTTAACAGAGCAGCTTTTTTTAGATTACGAAAGGGAAGCGGAGGTTTCTCATAAATCTCTGTAGTGTCGAAAATAGTAGGCTAAAGTAATGTTTATTTGAGCCAGGGATTGGAGAGGATAAACTCGAACCCCTAAATGCTTGGGATTTTGTGAGTGGACTCTAATGTGTTTTTGTAGATCCTGAGTTGATAGTTAATGAAAAATGATGTTTACGCAATTTAAAAATATAGCTACTAACTTTCTGCAATAATATCATTTTATTATTATTATTATTATTATTATTATTATTATTATTATTATTACTGTTTTTAGTTCAACCAATAACGTAGAAATAATCTTTTTGGGTAAAAAATTCAAATTCAAATACCGTCATCAAAAATTAAATTTCAAACTGAATAAATGATTTCGTATCCAGATTAATAAAAAGAATAATAAATTATATTTATGAATAATAAATTGTACGAAGTATTCACCTTTTATCGTCTTTGCAACTAGCCTTCGTAGAAAATCTGCTATAGAAAAAATGCAAATTGATTTCAGTCCCTTCGTAAATGTATCAACATCGACATTCTGAATAATTCAGCGACGGAAGAGATGAAATCACGAGAAAGAAATTGCGGAACATCCAAATTAGAGAATTTACACCAATTTGGAGAAAAATTGTTTTTACTCATCAATGGACTTTAGTTGATCGATATTCATCGTTATTCATAGAAAATAAGAGATTTTGAAAAGAGCAATCATGAAAAGGAAAAGAGATCAGTGATCTGGGAGGTACTTCGCCAAAAAGTAGGCGCAGCCTCCAAGAAGAGAGGATGGAAGATTCTTCACCTCGGATTCGTCCCTACCTAGATTCCTGGGAGGTAAGTTAATGTTCTAAATATTATAAATACTTTTTCTGCTTTTTCCAATTCTCTTTCAGCAACCTTCTTCTCATACCCAATTGGGTGTGAAAAAACTGTTTTTTCACCCCTTTTTCAATTTACCCACCATCACTTAAAGTGGAAAATAAACATAAAATTTCAATAGTTCAGTGAAAGAAAATAATTGTGACAAACTTGAAGACAAAATTATTTTATATAAATAAATTCTAATGAAGGAATTTCTCCTCTCATGAAGGTATCAATTATTAATTATTTACTTGAAAGACTAGTAAATTAGCGTTCGATTGCACTGAGTGTAGATAATATTAAAAGTGATCAATTAAGGGTGTTGGACCCAAATGTTAAGCTCAAAATTCCATTCTCCATTTTACTCAATGAAAATTATAGATAAATATTTTTTCGCTCTGTAGCAGTAATGTTTTTCCAAATATAAGACTGTATAGGTACAGAGAGCGAAAAAATATTTAGTTTCGATAATTTTTGCATCAAACGAAGAATTCAAAATCTGACTTAAAAATTCAATATTTTCATTTTACTTAACAAATATTTGAATTAGAACTTTTCTCGCTCTGTACGTATAATTCTAGTTAAAAATTGATTAATTCTACAGAGGGGAAAAATTACATTTTTAATATTTGTTAAGTAAAATGAAGAAATCAAGCTTCTAGATTGGAACTTGACTCCAACACCCTTAAAGTGATATTAAAGTGATATTAAAATGGAATTTAATATCAAACTGAGCTTTCATGAATGAATGAATAAAACGTAGAAAAAGGGAAGGCCAGGAGAAAGTAAAATATAAATTATTCGATTAGTGAGTTGAAAAACAATTTTTTGGCACGTTACAGAATGAGGACAAGTACTCCGTGGCGAATAGCCAAGCACCTCTTCAGGGTGGCGAGGACGAGCATCCAGAACGTGGCACCTGGACTGGGAAATTCGACTTCCTTTTGTCTCTTCTGGGGTACAGCGTAGGTCTTGGAAATGTGTGGCGCTTTCCTTATCTCTGTTATTCTAATGGAGGAGGAGCTTTTCTTATTCCATTCACCATAATGCTTATTATCGCCGGCCTGCCACTGATGTTCATGGAACTTTCACTAGGTAAGAAAAAAAATTATAATATTTTATCTTATTTTACCTTTAAAACTATACTTTATATTCTTTGAAAGGTGTGTAATTTCTTTCGAGACTTTTTAATTAAACTGGTTAAAGTTAAAGAAGTTTTTAGGACGTTCTAAAAACTTCTTTAAATTTTTTGCCCACTGAGAGTTCGAAATACACTGAGGTGTATTTCGAGTCTCATTGAATTTTGTTTAATTTTACTAAATCTGGTTTTCCTCTTGTTACTAAATTTATCGTTAATTTACTTGTAAGTTTTTCAATTTCATCAATATTTTTAAGTTTCATATAATAAATAAATAATCACATTTAATTGCATTTCGTTATGCTATATTAAAAACTAATTTTCATAACGTTGTGTTTATTTTTTTTATCCTGATATTTGGTATTTCCACGAAAGTTGGTTAAATCTAGCTTTTATATGGTTTGAATGGAATTTAAAGTTGGATTTTGTTTTTATTTTTAATCTTCTTCGAGGACTATTGTTAAAAGTTTTACATTAGCACTGATGATTACTGACATTGACCTAATTTCAAAAGGATTTAATTGAAGTCTTTAGGATGAACGCACGTGTCATTCCATCTAATTAGGAAGGTTGGAAGCTGCTTACGGTTTAGAATTCTCTGTTTGAAAACGCATTTAGTTTTTATTTCGAAAATACGCCGAGAAAAAACTATATATAGTTTTTTCTCGGCGTAAAACTAAATGCGTTTTCAAGCAGAGAATTCTAAACCGTAAGCAGCTTCCAACCTTCCTAATTAGATGGAATGACACGTGCGTTCATCCTAACGACTTCAGTTGAATCCTTTAGAAATTAGGAGGTAAATGTCAATAATAATCAGTGCTAATGGAAAACTTTTAAAAATAGTCCTCAAAGAATTTATTTTACTGGTATAAAATCAACATTTACATATTTTTTAAGCAACTGAGAATAGATTCTGATTTTCAATATTAAATATTTCAGATAGAATTAAAATAAAATTATAATTTTAACGGAAATTAAAAGTGAATCTCTTTACGAATCTTTCGTTCTATTTTTTTTTCTCTTACTTAATTCTTCACTCTGTAATCTTTAATTAGCGCGTCAGGTAACCTTGAATTAAGAAACTCATCAAGTAAAATTGCTTCCTTGCTTTTTTATTACATCACGATATAATACATCTTTTCCGAAAAGAAATTAAGGAATCTATCAGTAAAGATTAATTCATTATTTTGCTAATCAGAATCAGAAAAGCTGCCTTCGGCGCCACCTTGAGACTCAAGCCTAGACTTCCGGATATCTGTTACCAAATTTAATCAATGTCTTCTCATTCCAAAACGTTGTACTGTGGTATATATATTGCCTTGTTGAAATTAAATTACCCTACGACCAAAAATATTCAGATCGAATCTCACTCGATGTTAAACTGAAAATTTATCTTTTATTTTTATTTATCATTTATTTATTCTTAAATATCTGTATTTGATAACTTTTTTGATTATTATGTTTATTGAAAGGGTGTGGGAAAAAAATAAATATTAATGGATAATAAATTTTATATAATATATTTGAAGTAAGTAATATATTAAAACTAAAGCTTATAATAAGTATATCGTATTACTCTATTATATTATATTATAGGGCAATATGCAAGTTTGGGTCCAGTGGCAGCTTATAAACGATTTTGCCCCTTACTTAGAGGCGTGGGATATGGAATGGTATTAGTCAGCTCAGTAGTGATGCTCTATTATAATCTTATCATCGCTTGGACACTCTACTACATGTTTGCATCAGTAGCTGGTAAGCTGCAATCAATTAAATTACCATTATCAATCTAGATCAATAGGAAGATCAGCTTTCCAATACTTTAGTATTTTAAACGAAATTTCCAGTGAAATGTGATACTTTACCATAAGAGCAAATTAATTATACCAATTATAAATACATAATAATAAATATTTTTAGCTAATAATAGTCAATAAACCTTCGTCTCATGTAGGCGAAGGTTTATTGGCTCTTATTAGCTAAAAATATTTATTATTATGAGTGTATAATTGATTTAACTAATTTGCTCTTACGGTAAAAGTATCACATGCCCCTAACGTTAATAAAAGACTTTGTAAGTGTCGCTAAACATTTAAAATTTTGAATATTGTCAGTTATTTTTTCTTCATCAATTATATTTAAAATTTAGAAACATGCAAATTTTTATAATGAGTACTCTCGGGTAAGTGGATAAGAAATTCTACAGATGACACGTTTCCATTGTCTGGAATATTCATCCTTTTCCACTCAAGGTGTAGCTTTTGTCTAGGAAGATTAAAAAGATTTTAAGTGAGAAATTCTTTCTGACTATAATAATCCTTTTCTACTCGGGGCTTAATGCCTTGCTTTTGATGTCGGGAAGGTCTTGACTGGATTTGTTTAAACTTTATCTTTTAATAGTTGATCTTTCTCATTTATTTTTACTTCGTACTTTATTCTTTGAAGATTAATTTTTCATTTTTATCTGAATTCAGGAGGGGGTGAATTACCTTGGAGCAAATGTGACCCAGCATGGAGTACTGAAGATTGTGTTACGCCTGAAATATCCGACATGTGCCTGGAACAGAACCTGTCGTATTTCAAGAACCAATGCCTAAATTCGACTCAACTTCTTTCTATGAATCTCACCATTGAGAACATCACCGCCATCATTCGAAAGCCACCTGCCGAGGAATATTTCAAGTAATAATAAAATTCTTCGAATGAATTAAACTAGCTGTGAAGTTGTATCAACTTTTGTGCTCATTCAATGAGCACTTTGCTTCCTGTAAGCAAATATGATTTGCTTCCTCATAGAGGAAGCATTAAGTATTCTTCAGATCAACATTAAATTTTGATTATTTAAGAAGTTATATTCGAAAACTTCATTTTCGAAAATTACAATAAAGCACAACTTTCTTATTTTTCAATGAAATGCATTAATCTTATAGGTCAATCGATTTGTCTCAACGCAAGGATGCTTTATTTTCCATAGGTCAGCTTCGAATTTTGAATATTATAGAAGTTATAGTTGAAAAACTAATTTTTTAAAATTAAATAAAACCATAACTTTGTAATTTTTCAATGAAATGAAATAATATTATAGACCAATCGATTCGTCTCGATGCAAGGAACGTTTATTTTCCTTACGTCAAGTCAAAATTTTGATTATTTCAAAAGTTATAGTCGAAAAATTAATTTTTGAAAATACAATTAACCATAACTTTGTTATTTTTTAATGAAATGCATTAATAATATAGGTCAATCGATTCGTTTCGACACAAGGAATCTACGTTTTCCGTACATCATCTTTGAATTTTGATTATTTGAGAAGTTATAGTGAAAAAATGAATTTTAAGAAAATTACGAAAGTACATAAAACTTGTAAAATTAAATATTTTGTTAAACCATTGTAAGAAATTCAACTAGGTGTATAATGAAATAACTATGCAAAATTTCGTCAATTTATCTCTACGCGTTTTCAAGAAATTGCTGGATCGTG
>CAJFCO010000180.1:251805-268600 GCA_904066015.1 Synergus gifuensis | reverse complement strand
ACACACACACACACACACACACACACACACACACACACACACACACACACACACACACACACACACACATCCGGACAATTTTTCAGGACATCATGTTAGATACATTGACATTAAAATATGTTGAAAAAAACCTTTTTTAGGAAACTGAATTTTGTCACCACAACAAAGCTTCCTCTATGAGGAATCAATAAATAATTGTAAATAAAATTAATAAATATGTAAATCAATTGATTAATGAAATTAAATGAAATTTTTCAGCAACCACGTCTTGCGCATGAGCCATGGAATTGAAGAGACTGGTAACGTTAATCCAAAAATGGCAGCCTGTCTTTTTTTGGCTTGGGTGATTGTCTTCCTCTGTCTCAGTAAAGGAGTTCAAAGTTCAGGGAAAGTTGTGTACTTTACTGCTCTCTTCCCTTACGTTGTTCTGGTAAATCTTAATTCTCTCCAGTTTGTATTTCTCACTTAAGATGAATGGAAAATTAAAATGAAAATTTAATGAAAATTTAAAATTATTTTCAGATAGCGTTATTCGTTCGGGGCATCATGCTTCCTGGTGCCAACGAGGGTATCATCTTCTATCTGACCCCAAATTGGGGGCACTTAGCATCAGCAAAAGTTTGGGGTGATGCTGCTGTTCAAATCTTTTTCGCTCTAAGTCCAGCCTGGGGCGGTCTCATCACTTTGAGCTCCTACAACGTATTTTCCAACAACTGCTATAAAGACTCTTTGATCGTTGCAGTTAGCAACATTGGAACCTCCTTTTTCGCTGGATTGGTGATATTTTCCGTTATCGGTTTCCTGGCACATGAACTCGCCGTGCCCGTTGCATCTGTCGTTGATCAAGGCGCTGGATTAGCCTTCATCGTATATCCAGAGGTGATAATATAGAGGATATAGAGACTTAATTCACCAGACCTCATTCAAATTTAAATATTTTCTACTAAGGACATCTAATATCTTCTAATCTTTTTTTTTTAATCAAAGGTTGTAGCCAGATTACCAGTCGCCCCTGTCTGGGCGTTCCTCTTCTTCGTGATGCTCTTGACTCTAGGTTTGGATTCGCAATTTGCACTCATGGAAACAGTGACAACAGCAATTCTGGATGGAATACCATCTTTGAGGAACTACAAATTCTGGGTGGTCCTCGCAGTTTCAATTCTTGGCTACGGCGGTGGCCTCATCTTCACCACCAATGTAATCTTCTATTTCAATTATTAATAACTTTAAGGGTGTTGGGCTCTAGTCCTAATCTTAAAATTCAATTTCTCCATTTCATTCAATGAATATTAGAAATAGATGTTTGTCGCTCTATGAAAAAATCGAATTTTGATGTAAGAATTTGGATTCAATGCCCTTAATTGTATGTTCAATTCAGAATTAGGAACTTAATTTTTGAAATTGATCAGGCTGGGATGTACTGGCTCCAATTGATGGATAAGTACGCTGCGAATTGGTCAGTGCTTCTCATAGCAATCACGGAATGCATTTTGGTCGCCTGGGTCTATGGAGCTGACCGATTTTTGGATGACGTCCAACAGATGATTGGACCACGTTGCCGACTTTGGTGCTTTTTCTGGACGTGGATGTGGAAAGTGGTGACCCCAGCTGCACTTTTCTTCATTCTTTTCTTCAACTGGGTAGAATATGAACCCCTCAAGTACGGCACTTATGTATATCCGAGATGGGCCGACGCTGTTGGCTGGGTCGTTGGAATGCTGCCTGTCCTCGTCATCATTGGAATGGCCCTCGTAAGTATCCTTTAATAAAAAAGCAACCAAATTTATATAAAATATTAGAATTAGATTAATAAATTTTGATTCATTTGCAGTTTCAATTAAGAAAACGTCGTCGGAAACCGACCTACCACGACGAAGACGATGAGGATGATGACGATGAGCTGAATGGTAGAATATCTCAGAGGAGTTCAAGTGAAAGAAAAGGAATTGAAGAGAGTGTTTGGTGTCGGGCTCGGATGCTTCTTCAACCAACAGTCGACTGGGCTCCCGTTTCTCGAAATGCATTGACACCTTCGAGGACCCTTACTTATACTGCTTCACCTGGTAATTAGAGATTATTCAAGGGCGATAATAAATGTAATAAATCTTGGTATAGATCAAGAAATCAGAGTTTGGTATTAATAATAATGGACGGTATTTTTTATAATTTTTAAGGGGACTAGAAACAATGATTATTTAAGTGAAACCTCCCCCTTTAATTCGAATATGTGAATTAAATCTTAAATCCTATAAGGAATAAAATAACTTTTAAAAGCATTTAAGAAGATTTTTTTTATCTTAGGACCACCGGGTGGATATGATTCCGTGCGAGACACCATAGTTTTGGTGAACGGACAGCCAATGACAGTACAGTCTGCCGGTTCTACGGGAACCTCTCAGAAGCTGCCAGGACCATCGATTCTCAAAAACTCGAGCAAAGCAGATCTCATTACTTCCCAACAGGTTTGACCCGACATTAGTTTATATTCTGACGACCTCTCCTGAAAATCGCCATCCGGGTCGCTTCCGGCAGAAAGTGAGACTTTAGATACAAAAATTGTCTCCGCAACTTCTGATGACGAAATCTTTGGATCAAGAAAAATAGAAAGAGGGATTAAGGGAAAAAGAAAGCGAAATGTGACGTTTGCTCCTCTTGAAATCAATGCAGAAAATATTTGAAATTTATTAAGAAATGTCAGCCTGCTAACATTCATGGAATTCCAGGGAATTACAATGTAATACTAGAAATTTATTGTAATGTGGTTGTATTCCTTAGAATTTTATGGAAAATGAGTCTAGAAGCTCGGAAATCTTCCAATTGAATTAAGGGTGTTGGAGCCAAGTTCTAATCTAACAATTCGATTTCTTCATTTTACTTAAAAAATATTAAAATTGGAATTTTCTCCCTCTGTATATTTTTTAAATAAAATGAAAATATTTTTTTTTTAAGTTAGATTTTGAATTCTTTGTTTTATGCAAAAAGTATCAAAATTAAGTATTTTTTCGCATTTATTTATAATTTTCGTTAATTAAAATGGAGAATGGAATTTTGAACTTAACACGTCCAACGCAACGCCCTTAATGCTTGTTGAAAATTGTTGAAAAATATTTTTTTCTATACTACATGGCAAGACGATCTTAATTTTTTTTTAAATCGTGACGATTTCGCGTGAAATCATCTTTATGACTTTATGAGAAATAATATCCGTGGGAAGAAAATCTTCGCTGATTATGAATCATGAATTATGAAAATCGTTTTTGTGGAATGATTCGTCAGGATTTTGAAAACAATGAGGTTCAGTTTGTATAAATATGAGTATTGTATATCGTTCGTGAATCAGAAAAATGTATGCTTGGATGAGTGACTTGTCGAGAGAAATAGATATATAAATATTATAGCGATGAAAATATGCCATTGTCCAGATGTCGCTCCTTGGATATTTATTCAAGGTAGATTTCTATTGGTGTACATAAGGTAATCGCGATTAATAAGAAAAGAGCTGAGTATATTTTAGGAATGTGTATTTTAGGCTTAATAATTGAAAATGCGTAGATCACATTTGCTATGGCGAAAATTATTGTCCTCGGACTTCGGTCTCACATAATTCAACAGCAAATCGTAAAAAAGCTTTTTTTGAAACTGAGACTTTGATTTTGAGTTTTATCAAATTGTAAGAGATAAAAGGGTTGCAAAATGACTTTAAAGAAAGACCATAAAAAGACCTTAGAATTGACTTTTTTTCATCATATAACAAATTTCACTAAACGTTAAGGGTAAAATAAAATTAATGCTTCGAATTTACTGTCAATTTTAATTATCAAATGGTTTCTGTTAGACAGATGTCGATATTTCCACTGCTTTTCATTGAACTAACGCAATAGCATCGAATACAGGCCTAAAACATTTTATCACAAATAATCGATTCAGATTTTTATTTCCATTAAATTTTCTTTATAGATATTATTATATTTATATAATTTCGTTAATATTTTGATATTTATGAGTGAAACTCAGTGGAAATGTTCAATTTTATTAGCGGAAATAATTACTATTTAGTCATTCGATGTGAAAGATCTGAAAATTGAATACCTCTCAAAACATTGTTTTACATTTTAATTAAATTTTATACCTATTTTATTAAATCAAAGGATCTTTTCCACCGAAATGGTCAATAAAACGTCTCGTCTGAAGTAATCAATCGGGCTGTGTTACAGGAAAAAGTTTTCGAGTTTCGTGTGGGGAAATCATACTTTAAATGCACGTAAGAGTCAATAATCTTTAAAAATAAAGGATTGCGATTCTTTATTTTTTATGTGATCTCGTTTGTAAATTGTAAAGTGTTATTAGTCGTAAAGCAGAGAAGAAATGTTACTATAAAGAATAAAGAATTACTGATAAATGAGTAATTATATAAATAAGTTGAAATATATGTGTAATTAGTATTTGTATATGTACATACAAAGTGTATTGCATATGTATTTAGCTTAAAAAATTGTGTACGAAAATGTTGTTTGATAAAAAAAAATCCCGCTGCGTTCAAGTGTACTCATAATGATGAGTTTTAGGGTAACCTCATAAAAGTGTCCATGAAAAATGAGAAAATGAAATTGTGAATCAAGGACGAAAAGAACAAACAAATTTTTTTAGGGTCAAAGAAACACATTTCAAAAAAATTTTGTTGATTCAAAAAAAATTTTTTAAAGAAAATCATGAGAGGGACAAGCAAAAGAGAGTCCACTTTTCGTTCCCTTAATTGAAAACTTAATTTCAACTCGACTGATATTCCTACAGTACCTTAGAAAAAATGAATTGAAATTAAAATTAAAATTAAAACTGTCATTCAAATTGTAATTCGAATTTAAAATCAAAAGTTCCTAGAGTTTATTAAATCATACTCCCATTTGTAAAATATTCTAATTCTGCAGAGTCGAAAATTACTTTTCATCTGATGTAAAAACTTTTATGAAAATTCAACAATATCAGTAGAAATAGCAAAAGTATTTTGAATATTGAATTCCAGAAATCATAAGATTTTTTATACGTGAATCTTTTACTAAAATAAAAATTATCCGCTTTTTATTATGAATTTTTTCGACTTTGTAGAGTGTTTTTAATGTGTGAATTATATTATGGAGTATTTCCTGAGAAATAATTTTTATAGGTTCTTATTTCCTATGAATTTTTGCATTTTTAAGAGAAATAGTTAGATGATGGATCTACCTCAGAAAAAAAGTATAACAGAAATGAAAAGTTTATTTTGATGACTCTTATGATCGCTTAATGAAAAATGAAGCTTCTAAAATTAGACTGTTCTTCCGTTTTTTGATCAACAGACCTCATTTCATTTTTAATCGTTACAATTTTCCCTAATCGTCCTGAATCGATTGGTTATTTTTTTCCAAAATCATAAAAAAGTGAACAAAAGAAAGATAGAATTTAATTCGTAGCCATCCATATTTTGCTCAAAGGGAAGATAAAGTGGCTGCGAAATTTCGGTGTGATTCGTAATAATTTAGAATGATAATTAGTGTTAATAAATTAATTAATTATATGTATACCGAGTAAAAGAGAACTAAAAATATCGTTGTTAAAGCTCCAGCCCTCTGACCTATCCTAAAAGGAAAATAATTAATTAATTAATTAATTAATTTTTTGGGATCGTTCTGAGATGCGATTTTTTCGAGCTTCGATTGTAAATTTAAGGAAATTACAGTAAGGACAAAATAAAGATTGACTTAGAATAAGTAGAAATGGCGACGGGGAGACTTACACAAAGCAAATATCAATTAGCCAATAGCGGCGTGGACTTGTCACACCTTGAAAAATCAACATGCCGAGAGAAACCAATGATTACCTGTAATTGAGCTGGGGAAAAATATTGAATTTTATATTTTTACGTATTTTTCAGGAAAATTGTTAAACTTAATTATTTATTAACAATTTATTAGATATAACTGAGCTTTATAAATTATAAAAGGTTTTACAATTAAATAAAAGTTTTTCCCCAGCTTAAAATGCACTCTTCGAAGTCGAAGAAATAATCAAAATTAAAATACAACCGAAACCGACATAAATCATCAAAAGATAGAAATCGGATCTCTTATTGTTCTCGAAATATAAGCTTATATGATTTTTTTGTTGTAATTAATTCTACTAAGAGTTCCATAAAAAACTAGCCTTGATCTTTTATAGATACAAGGGCACCGGAAATGGATATGTGAATCACTGATATTTTATCAGAAAATGCTTTCTTCAATTCTTTTTATAAAATATTCGAATATCAGGATTTTTACTAGCAAAGATTAGCCAAAAGTTTGAATTGAATTTATTTTAACTAGAGCAGTTAAAAATAACTGATTTGAAGCAAATCTTTTTCTCTTTCACGGTTCGTTTCCCTTTACGTCGACTTCCGTCGCCCTTGGTTAGATAACTGTGCATTGACAGTAGACATAAAACTTCGAGCCGAGAGTATAAAACTGTCGGTGAACCGGAAAAGACTAAAACTTTTCCTATATATATATAATTATATATATATATATATATATATATGTATAATCACAATGTTACAATACACAGAAATGCAGGGAATTAAGGATAGCAATAAAGAGAAATATTTTCCTCCGAGCGAAATAGTTTTCTTCTGACGATACTGGTGAACAAAAGGGTGACTTATAAAGTGATAAATTGATGGTAATAGTTCGCGTCAATAAATTTTATGTCATATGAGCGGGACTCACTTAGCGACGAGCAATTAATGGAAATTTACGATTATCATCATAAGAAGGGCTGCATCACATTTATCACCATTATGAATTTTATTCAGAGTATACATTTTATCGACAATACGAATTTTATGAACTAAGAATGACGAACAATTGGAGAACAAGTTAAACTTTGTTACGTCAAGAAAATTAAATTTTAATGGAAAAAATCCATACTGGTGGAATTAAAAATATACTTTGCCAGGATTATTAATATTCTTTCAATGCAAATTCAATTTATTTTGTTTAATTTATTCTCCGATGTCTTCGCATGTCTGAAAAACAAAGTGCGCGTCAATAAATGAAAGACACTTGAAAAAAAAAGCAAAAACTGAAAACTTGTTTCAACCACAAAATATTTTAAGAATCAATTTTTATACTTTGATTTTTTGACCTGATAGACAAAAATGTTTACTATCTACCTCAATGTTACGAATGAAAAACCAGTTGTGTAAATTCCGGAAATAAAAAAAAAAAATTGGAATGAGTCGTAGAAAAAGTTGGCTGAGTGTCCCAGATAGTTATAATTAAGAGCAACCTGCAGTAGAGCAAACAGTACAAAGTAATGTGTCCTATAACTAATCGCAAAAAGGAGGGTTGATGCCATAAAAAAAGGTGTCCCCAACTCCATGCGTTGATTGTATTTTCGTAAAATTATATAGAGTAACAAAATTTAGTTCCAAGATTAAAAGGAGAGATTACCTATATTTTCAAATAGGGAAAGAAATTATCACTGTATTGCTAGTCGAGTTCTCATTAATGTATTTTATTCGCATCGAGAGGAATAAAATTCAATTTTTTGGTCTACGCAAGACAAATGATTCGATTAAAAAAATTAAATTGAATGTTTGGCAAGTCATTGATGTATACGAAAAAAAGAAGGAAAACAGGAAAAATTAGATAGTATAATATGTAAATTAAACAGGCAATTCCCTAAATATTAGAGATTTGGTGCTCTTTGAAAGTTTAGTGAATGTTAGAAATATTTGTTACCATATTTGTTATACGCTAATTATTAATATTTATTAGTATTTATTATAGATTTATAAGACAGTGAAACATTTGAAATTGTTTACCAGACAAATGTTGTCAAATTCCTTTGCCAAAATAGGTTTAATTTCATTTCTCAAATCGTTGGAAATAGGAAAAGGAGAAATTAGAAAAGTAAGAAAGAGTTCACTTGGATATCAATTTCGACGCGTAAAGTTTGTCGTTTTGTGCCTGACACGAAAGTCATTTGGCAATATGAGAAGCAAATAAAGGAAGAATCTAAAAAAGAAAAACCTAAAATAAAGTTTTAAATTAAATACAAGCCAGATATCGACATAAATCTTGAAAAGCAAAAATTTCGTCCGATGCTCAATCGTGTCACTCACACCGATATACAATCAAGACACAATAATGAAATCCCAGCAAGAGTAGCACAATTTATTGTGAAAAAATAAATAAACCGTGAAGTCTCGCATAAGGAAAACTAGTAAGGAAAATACGGGAATAACGGGAATTTCCAGAGAGATTATATAACTTTTATATGCGGCGTGTACAAAATAGTGTCAAGACTTATTTTTATTCCTAAAAACATCTCTTTTTTTATCTAGAAATTAGATCGAACTTGAGATCAGATCGTTTTTCGCTCTGATATTAACAGAATGAACGTTTTCGCAAGAAACGTGACACTTTCTGTATGCACCGCGTGTACAAATATATTATTGATGACGGACAGATATATATATATATATATATATATATATATATATATATATATATATATATATATATAAATGCACGTTGTTACATAATGTTAAACCGAGAAGTTGTGATAAAAAACAACTTGAAAACGAGCGTCTATACATAAGCAGATGTGGTATTTGATAAAATATTGCAAAAGTTGTATTATTATACATGTACATTGTATTATGAAAGATATATATATATATATACATTATATTATGGGTATATATATATATATACGATGCGTGTGTAATTAATAAAGTGTTGATATATGGTTGACGATATGTTGTTGATTTTAGATCTTAAAATAAGTCAGCCACCGGGAAAAATCGTAGTATCAAAATCTGTGCTTAGAAATATATGAAATATCAGTTCTAGAATTTAAGTATCCACTCATAAAAAATGCCTGAGCTTCGGAACACACTCTGTAGCTTATAGAGTTTATATAAATCAGCCTTTCGAGTTTTTCAAACTTCCATTGCTACGATATTTCGACATTTGTTTCATAAATATGATTAAAAAGACATTTCAAAAATAGGTTTTAAATAAGTTTTAAAGTAGCACATTTTAAAAATAGCGGAGGCTCTTCCAGTTGGATATTTATTGATTTTATTAAACAATTTTATGCAGAATTGAAGAAATATTCATTTTCATTTTACAATTTGTAGTTTCATTTAGAATTTATATTAAATCATTAAATTACCTAAAAGCCTTTATACATGAAAGCAAAAAATATTCAACTGCAAAACTCTCAAATAAGGTTAATCATGACAACGTCGAGTTTCAAAATTAATAATATCGAAGCTTTGTACAAAAATATAAAAGTAATCATAAATTTTATCTCAGGTGCAACGACTTCAATTGAAACTATCATCGGTCGTGTTACGTAATTTACATTCAGTGACCTTTTCGTGAATACTTCTTGACCTTAACCTACAGTTTTCCTCATGCTATCAATCAATTTGTAATCTTTTATTACAGAACTTCTTTTTAAGCGTGGAAATAAGGACGGAATAATTATTATCATTCATAAAATATTACTCGATTGGAACGAAGTGAAATGTTCATTTCACATGATATCTTCGACTAAAGTTTTCATCATTAGAGATGAAGCTCTTTATTTAGATCATTATGTAAGAAGATATTAGATATTATATATGAGATATATCACGTATCCTCATTGTTATGTAATAACAATGAATATTACATCTTACATGCTTCATCCACCAAATTGGTATCACTTCCTGGAAATTCATTTATGTTTCTAGTCTCTCAGAATTTCCAAGTACTATAACAATAAAATGTTCCCCGTTTCCTTCAGATAATTCTTAATACGTGCTCATTCCTATAACAAAGAACCGAAATAGATATATGCCTCGATTTCAAATGAGGGCGTTGTAGCTGAGATTTAATGCATTCAAAGGGCTCAGGATTAAACCCAACAAAAAAATCTTGACTGTAGAGCGCATTAAATATAAAATAATTAATTAAATATAAAAATTTTTAATATAAATATTTTAAAAAAGAGAAAGAAACGTAAAATACACTTTCTTGACTACATTAATATTCTAGAACGCCTTCAATTTCGATAAATTAAAAAAAAAAAAGATATGCAATGATTTTTGGTATAAAAAATCGTTATAATCCTGAGTTCTTCAATTTTTAGCTTCTTTGGAGGAGAAAATTCTAACTCTTTCAGAGGTCAGGTCACGTGGTTGGTTGAGGTGTTTTAACCAAAACTATAGTTCTGGAAACAGCTCCCAGGATTGGTTTAAACAGCACCAGAACTCCTCCGATGAAAAGGGATGCAAAGACAAGTTGTCTTCCAACTTCGTGGTCCCCAACTTTTGTGTTTTCCAGCCAGCGTCGATAAGTTCCACTGATCACGGCAGTGATGAATAAAATTGTGATTGTAATTCCTCCGAAAGCGTGGAAGACCTTAATGAGGACTGGTCTCACTCTTGGATAAAGCCATCTTGTATTGTTAGCAACAATTCCGAAGAGAGCAACTAAGGCTGCTGCAATAACTGTGACAAGGCCCCATATTGCGTGGAAACTTTCAAAATGATGTTTATTTATTTTATTTTTATTGACGATTACAATTATGAGACCGCAAAGGATTAAAGATAATCCTACGGCGTGCATTATCCAGTGGATTGTTATTCTGTTGACTCGAGATATTCTGTGAGTAAGAAGGGCTTCACCGGATATGCTGAAGACCGCCTCCAGAATCACGAGTGTCTTAAAAATAAAAAGATCGAGGGTGAGATTCAAACAGAAAAACATTTCAAGAGTCACGAGGGTTTTTACAGAATTTTATTTTGATTATTTCATGGAATAAATAATATTGCAATGGAATATAAATAATTCACTTACAAGAACTGAAAAATGGTTAAAAAGTCTGTCATTCAAGGTTTGACAAAAAAACTTAGTGTATTGCTGAAGGAAAAAGGTTTCCTTTATCTGCAAAATTTGCAAACATAATGAACAGTTTTCAAGTTTTGCACTAAATTAAAGTATTTCATAAATTATTCATGTATTTTTTATTTTCAAATGATTATTTCAAAATGCTGTAAGAAAATCGTTAGAAATAAACCAATTTGAATATTTTAAAATAAAAACTCTCTTGTACAATGATTTTCTATTAAGTAAATTATTTGCACTTGTTTAATAGTCACAGAAACGATTGTATCACAATGTAAATCACATGAAAATCTAACAGTAACATCATTGAGATCGAGTTTGAAGAAATGAGTGCTATCGCATTGATTGATGAGAGGAATTATTTATTACAAATTTAGAAGAATCAGAAACACTTGTCATAATCTTTCATTCACATCACTATTTGTAACGCTTGATTGCAAATCGCAATAAAATAAAATTATCACTAATCAGTCATGGAAGCAGTTGCATTTAAATAGTTCTTCTTCATTCATGTAAGGAGTAAAGTAAAATCATTGTCTGCTAGTACAGGCAGATGACTAACAATAACTAGAATTCTGTTGAATATGCAATAGCAATAATTGCTATAGCAATTATTAAACGCTAGATAATCATTTCTTCAATCTATATATGTATATTTTATTTAGTAATGTTAAAAATAATTTGAAAAGTGTATTTTAATCAGCTGTTCTTGAATTTTTACTTTTAGAACAATACAGATACAGCATTTTCATATGAAAATGTCCAATTTTAATATTTATTGATAAAACTTACCCCCAAAGCCATGCAAATTGGATGCCATGAAAATAATTCGTTCGGATAATGAAAACCGACAACCAGGATGTATAAAATAGGCAATATTAGCAACAAATGAGTTAAGAATGAAGCTCCAAGGGTCAAGGAGCCTGGTGGCCCCTTTCCGGTTGGATTTTCTGTCTTCATTTCAAAATCCAATGCGTCCTTCGCACCCAAGTCTCGCGCTGAAACAACAAATTCCCTTCAATGAGAAAATCAGAAATTTTTACGTAATCTTAAAGAAGAGAATGCTTGGACAATGATTCATCAAATAATTATTGCGCGCCTGCCTGAATTCCTTTTCCTTCGACTTCATTTCTGATTTCTTCCGATACGTAGGTGCGCAGAATATTACAAACCATTTACGATTGTAGGCGCTCTTGCACCACCTCAAAAATATTTATAATCAATTCAAGAAAGGAGAAATGAGAAAGAAGTTATAAATAATAATCCTATTAGTTTTTAATTTTTCAGATGAATTTTCTGTTCGTTTAAAAATACGTTATATTCATATATAATATCTTGTTTACATTTCACATTTTCAAGTTGTGTAAATTTTCATAGATTTGGAAATACAAAAATTAATCGTTTTAAATCCAGAGGATTGCATATTTGAAGTAATAAAAATAAACGATTTGTAGTTGATGGGGAGTTAAAAATAGGACCATTTTTAAGGGGAGACACTAGAGAAAAATCCCATTGAAATATTCGTGTCAGTGGAGTGTCAATTTTCTTTGCCTATCATAATAAATATTGACTTCGAAATTATACACGTTACGACTAAGAAAAAATGTAACTAAGATGGATTAAAAAAAAAAAATAAATAAAGATTCTTAATTTTAGGGTCAAATTTCGGAACTAAAATTCAAAAATTTTCAAGTTAAGATTTTCAATATATACCAATTTTACACTAGAAACATTTTAAAATCAATAATTTTAATTGCAAAGTTCGCAATTCGAATTTAAAATTCGCACTGATATTTGTACCAAAAAATTCCAATTATTCGTACGGATAAAAATCCAAATAAAAATTTTGAAATGAAGATAATGTACCAATATCTGCAAAATGATTAATTTTACCCAAATTTCCTCAATTTAGATACACAATTTATTTATTTACCTTACAAATCTGGGAATTCCGTATCTTTTTAAATAATGTGAATGGCGGAGGATCACGCACTGGATTTTATCTGGCTAACTTAATTAAAGTAAGATTAAGATTCAATTCCATGGGTTTTGAAGAGCCGCGCGCGTCTCTTATGGGGCACCACTGAAGTTGGACTGAATCCTCCTACTGTGTATAATTCTGCACTGGCTAGAAGAAAAACCAGCGTACAACGTGGCCTTGGTTCGAATAATCAAGTTCCCCACTCGATCTCTCTACTGCAAGAGTTACTAACATCCAAGTCAACCTCACCACATAACTAACTATATACAATCACAAACATTCTTCTGTCTTCTCCATAGAACACTGCATGCTTGTAACTTCGCATATTTGGGTTACAACAGTCAGTACTGTTCAACAGTCTCAAGAACAACCTCCTACAAATTTCTCACTAACTTCAACAATTAACAATAAGAAACTTTTCTATAGCTAAAACAATTCTTCAAACTTTGTATAATTTTCATGTGGTTTTCTATGTATGCAGTTTTCATATGTAATTTTTAAGATTTTGTAATCTTTATAAGATTCTTGTATCATATTTTATGAGTGACAAACAATTGCATGATTATATTTTGTTATAAGCAATGAAGGTATTGAATATTTTTTGGGGTCAATGAGTCACTGAAGGAATTTGAAAAATTGTCGAGATAAACTAATGCATAAGAGTATATTGTAATTTAATAAATACATATGTTATATTAGAAAAAATAATACTACGAATGAAAATGCACTTACAATAACTTCCCTTTGATCTGTTCCTCGAAATTTTGTGGCTCATATTCAAAAAGAGACAAAAATTTGTGAAATAAAGACTATCACTGAAGTGACACAATGCCGATGTGGCAGAAACTATTTAATCCAATCAACTCGCTTTTTACCGACTTTACCTGTATTATTACCTGCGAAAGATATATACACGATAAATTGGCGCCAATTTTAAAATATGATGATTATAAATTTTCATAAATAAGTGACAAATATCAACTTCTTTTATTTATGGCGGTCAAAGTTCGAGGAACTGTGACTGTCCAAAGTTTTATCAACGAGAACTGAGTCATTAAATCAAATCTCTGTAACTGACGGGAACTACTTTCATATATAGATTAGAAACAAAAAACCAAATAAATTTCAATCATTTAATAAAAGTTAGTTAATTCGATTTATAAAAACCAGAATTCGCACAAGAGGAGAGTTTATTACACTCTATTTTGGTTTTTTATTGCTTCTTGAGGCGCGAGTGCACCGCTTGTTAACGACGAACAACGGTTATGCCATTCCAGCCACGTTGAAGATATAAACGTGCCTCTCTGAGTATGATGTTTAACCTTATAGTTCTTAATAGCTGTTTATCACTTTTATTGCAGTTTCAACATTTCCCAGTTGGGCATTTTGCGCTTTTAATGCTTCATGGAAATGCATTAGTACCTCCCGTGTACTTAGCACAAGGAGACACGCTTCAGAGAGAAAATTACGGAAATTATACTCCTGGGATGATTACACTTCTCAAATCAATTCAATTTTCAAGACTCATTAACTTTAATTGCCTTAGAACATTAGGAGAGTATCATTTGTAATTAAACTCGATGTTTGTGTACTTTTAATATAACTCAGCTGTAAATTAAATGAATGAAGAAAGAAATGAATGAAGAATTTAAAAAATAAAACTGCTTATTGCATAAACTATTTTTATTTGAATAGAATCTACCATTTGTCCATCTTCCCATATCATTATACAGGGCATGATTTATTATTTATTATTCTCATCACATTGGTACCATCATCTGCTAACTTAAAGACTTATCTAGAGATTATGACCTCGCAAGTGTCGATTACTCGCGTGGGTGAACACATTCCTGACGACTCGTTCAATCGACCTAAGTTTCCGAGCGTGCCAGTCTAATTATAAGGAGGATGAAATAACACTATTTTCCCTTTTTTCTTTTGTTTTCGAGACGTTCATCGACCGACGAATGGAAACAATCCGTGAATAGGGATTACATCCGAGTCTTTTCTCGGCGGATGTAAACGGCTTTACATCCGCTTTTAGGCGTGTCACGGAAGTCACTCGAATTTCTATCCAGCACAAAAAAGTCACATGACATATATATTTTTACTATAGTAAATCAAACTAGTGTAACTATGTATAATCTTATCTTGAAAAATAGATGTTACCAATATATCGAACACATTTTTGTCGAAATTGTCACATTTATGTGAATGTATCGAATGTGAAAACTATCTTCAGACTATTTTCGTTGTCAAAACGATTACTAATAAAAAGGTTATAAGTATAAGGATAGAAAATAATTTAAAGTCATAAAAATAGTTATTTTTAAGTGAAAAATAAATTATTAGTGAAGCAAGAAAATATTTCAAAATATATACCTAAGGTTATTGATTAGTTAGATTTAAGCTAGATTTAATTTTATTAAATTTTAGGGTATTTTAAGAGATTTAATGAGATTTCATGGAATCTTGAATAATGTTAAGGAATTTAAGAAGGTTTTAGGAAATTTATTGAGATTTTAGCAATATTAAGTGCTTTCACGGTATTTCGAGGAATTTTATGCAATTTTAAAGGATTTTATGAAATTGCGTGAAATTTTAAATGATTTTCAGAGATTTAACGATATTTCATAGGATATTAAGTTATGTTAATGACTTAAGGGATTTTAAGGCATTTATGAGACTTCATTGAATTTTCAGGAATTTCAAGGGATTTCATAAGATTTCATGGGATTTTAAGTAATTTTATTGGATTTGATATATTTTGGGAGATTTTAAATAATTTTAAATGACTTTAAGATATTTTATGATTTGAGTAAGATATTAAATAATTTTAAAGACATTTAGTTTCAGAAATTTTAAAGGATAAGGTAAGATTATATTGGATTTTCACAAATTTCAAGGAATCTTATAAGATTTAATGGGATTTTAAGTAATTTTATGGGATTTGATGATATTTTGGGAGATTCTAAGTAATTTTAAGCGACTTTAAGATATAGTTTATCAGATATTAAGTCATTTTAAGGACATTTATTTCCAGAAATTTTTAAGGATTTGGTGAGATTATGTTGGATTTTCAAGAATATTAAAGAATTTTGAGTAATTTTAAGTAATTTTAAGAAATATCAATTGATTTTTCGAAATTGAAAGGAATTTCATATAAGATTTCCATAGGATTTTGAGTACTTTTAAGGGTTATAACGATAGGTAGTAGAATTTTAAGGAATTTTATGGATCATCAAGGAATATCAAATGATTTTTATGAAATTTAAAGGAATTTCACCAGATTTTAAAAATATATTAAAGGTATTTTAAGATATTATATGGAGTATATTAAGTAATTTTAAAGACTTAATGGATTCAAGGAATTTCATGGAATTTTAAATACTTGTAAGATATTTTACGGAATATTAACTTATTTTAAGGACTTTATTTTACGATATTTTATGGGATATTTAGTAATTTTAAAGATTTTAAAGAAATTCATGGGATTTTACGAAATTTCAGTGGATTTTCAGTAATTCTAAGAGATTTAATCAGATTTAATGGGATTTTGAGTAATTTTAAGAAATATCAAGTGAATTTACGAAATTTAAAGAAATTTCACCAAATTATATTTCAAGAATTAAAAATTCTAAATTATTTTTTCTACTAGCAAAAGCTAGCAAAGAAAAAATCAGTAGAACGCCAGTTTATGAAATAACATAATAATTATATAATAAAATAACAAATAGTAATAATTTAGTATGGGATTTTCTTTCTGTTTTGTTAACTGGACTATTTATGTATTTCCACTTGTATGCAAATTATTGGTCAATAATGTAAACAATAACTCAGGAGTGGTTGTCCATCCTTGAAGTTGAAGTTTAATTTGAAGCTGATGAAAATGTGGAAA